>VZRL01001653.1:778010-893010 GCA_013397895.1 Origma solitaria | reverse complement strand
GCAGCGCAGGGATAAGTTGATAAATCCTACCGAACCTTACCGAGAAAGCTGTGGGAGCACTGACAAGCCAAGTTTGCCTCTTGTACCCTCTAACTCCTCAGCACTGCCCTGCAGATGACCACACAAAGCTCCAAGCGTTTCCAAAGCTGTCTTGAAGGAGCCCAAGCAAAGGCATTCAGTACCTCCAAGTTATTCTCATGTGGCTCAACAACTTTCACACAATGTTGCTGCTGTACACAATGCTGAAATGTCATTCCTAAGTATGTTTTTGCATAAGTTAGGAAAAACATGTTACTCCTTTCCAAGTAACCTTCCATGCACTTCTTTCCTCCTATGCCTGACCCAGAGACTTGGTGAATGTTTTAAATAGGGAAAAAGAAAACCCTGACAAAATTATTTCATGTTTCACCAACACTCTGTAAAGGATGCAACAAAAATCACTGTCCTTTAGAAACAGAAAAATATGCAGGCTTTTTTTTGAGGCTTATTTCCCTACTAGAGGCTAACTTGTTGCTGCATAAGGGTCTCAGATACTTTCACAGAATGTTCTCAATTGCTTTTCTGTAAATGTGTCTGAAATAATCAATTCAGCTTCATATTCAGGCAACAGGCATAATAAACACATCAGCATATTATTTCAAATAAAGACACGTTCAAAGTGAAAGGTAACAGCATGGCTGAGCTCCCAGGACCAGTAAAGAGCACAGAACTTTGAAATTTGGGGTATCCAAATTCAAGGACATTATTTCCCCATTAATTTGGTCCCTCTCTTCCTACACAATAGCCAACAGTATCATCCCTAATGGAAAACCCTTTTCTACCTGTTGTATAGCCAGAAAAACAGCAACGGCAGAAACAAAACTCCCTGAGAGCAGACCCCGAAGAAAGAAAAAAAAATCAGTCTGGGGAGTTTAAGTGATGTGCAGTATATTGCCTTTCATCAACTATAATTAATTGAAAATAGTATGAAAACTTCCCTAATGTCAGCATGCATAATTGTTAACAATTGCTATTAGAAGATGAAAAGAAATGCTGTGTCAGGCTGTAATATCCCAAGAGTTCATGTGTATCATCTGCATATATAATGTGAACTCACTGTGCCAGACCTTTTCAGCTCTGCAAAAGTACAACTGGGCTAAAAATAACTGCAGCTCGTAAAAAGTTTGATGTTTTGGTGTAGATATGACAGCGGTACAAAATTGCTACTCAGCTCTAGATTGCCTCAGCAAAAATGACAAATGTGTTCAGATAAACTGTGGAGAGCAACAAACAACCACCCTCAAAGGCTGTGTTGTGCTTTCAGACAAAAAAAAATTCAGGTTAAAACTTGGTTCTTCCTGCTTCTGTCCCGCAGCTGTCCATCAAAACCAGCTTTCTCCCCGCGGTCTATCAAATATTTCCCTCACAAATCAATTTTACACATGATCAGCCCATACCCCTACTGAGCTGAACCTCCCCGTTAATTAAGTGAAGAAATTACCATATATATTATATTAATGCAAACATCATTCAGCTAGTAATTCACGGCTGATCTGGATAATGGAAAGGTTGAACACCCATTAACCCAAGCCAACAAAATGGGTTGGCTGAGAAATTCTAGCAGGTCTCATGTGACTCTTCCCTCTAACTGCAGCTCTGCGGTATCTGCTATTGTAATAATTAAAATCCTCCCGGTAGATCAATACTGGAATCTCTTTATGGGAAGTGCCCTGATGGAAATGTCTCAAGGAAGCTGGGGCTGTGGAACTCTGAAAAATTCATTTTTTTTATCTGACAATTATCACCACACTGCAGACTAATTCAACAGTGCACCCCTCTCACTCTGCTTTGAATGCACTGGAGATTGACATCTAAAAAACCCTAACATCTCATTTTAACAAATAAAGGCACTATTTCCACATACAGTTTGGAATTATCAGCAATCATGAAACCAGACAAAAAATTAATATACATTAAGCACTTCATCTTCTGATGGCTTCCTCTGAGTCTCAGCTATCGCAGCCTTCTCCTCATTTCCTCTCTTTGTATCTTCCTGTATTGATCTCTGCCTTTTCATCTCTTGAAAAAAGGGAAAAGACATGTAAAATTATTATAAAGCTTGATATTTATGTATTGAAATGTGGACTTACATTATCAGGTTTTCATATATTTATTGTTAAATATTATTAAATCATAAGATGGGAAAACAGGTTTTATATTTTCTCCTACCTGGTCTGCTCTCCACGTATTGACTGAAAGACTGGAGCTGAGTTTTCCTGATGGTCGAGTCCTTGCTGAACACAACGGGATTTCTAAACCGTTCTGCTGCTTTTTGTGATCGCTCAGCACGATGTTCCTCTGTTCCATTCTGCTGGGAAAAAAACAGACACACAACAGTTTCTTTTGTTTACAAGCGGGAAGACATTAATTTGAAAGGTATGTTTTTGTGAGGGGACAAGACACAGCTTTTTCAAAGTGGATTTCACAACTCGGGCTGTGGTTTATATTGGATGAAAGTATCAGCTGCGGGGAAAAAGTAGAAGAGGGATTTTCCTTTTTTTTTTCGTTTTTTTGTTTTGTTTTGTTTAATATGTGGTAGCAATGACTGGCTCTTTGCTCTGTGGGCACCCTCCTGCAGAAGTCTCTACTTCTTTACCAGCCAGACCTCTTCATTGTGACTGGCACTTGCCAGCGATGGCGATTTTAAACAAAAAAATCACTCCTTTGCACCTTTGCTTTGCCAAGCCCCGCATGTGCTGCTGCCAAGTCGTGGCGTCTCTGCCCCGAACACGATCTGTATCATTTTAAGGCGTGTTGCCTTTAGCCTCTCTCCCTGCCCGGTACGGAAATCTGTCGTTTTCTGTAGTCCCATAGACTTGTATGACAAGAAGAACTAGTTTCTAATTTTATGCCCATTGAGATAAACCACTAATGCTGGATGAAGTCTAAAAGGTAGGATTATAATGCTACCCCACTGAACTGCATTTCATCAGCTATAACTTTCCAAAGCCAGATTTGTAAGTAAGCCCTTTACAGCTAAGGAAACTACAATTATCTTTTCCAGGGCTTCCTATGTTAATACTGGTAACAAATTCAAATGATTCTATCAACACGAAATATCCCAGAAGACTGAACCACTGTGGTGTGTGGAAGCTGCAGATACCGAGGTGCTGTGTACCAAACAAATATTTCATTTTATACCTAATCTTTTATTATTTTTATTAAGTGTTTTGAAAGTAAATAGGGAAAGGCTAAGATGCATGACTAATAGCTAAGCCTGCTGAATGCTGAAACTGGTTATCAAAAGCTACCAAGACTTTGCCCTTCCTCTGCATTGAGACAATCGGTAATGAGGGAGTTCTCCAACGGCCTATTCTCTCGCCTCAAGGAGGCCGGGGATACACAATCCCCAAGGGAAGGTAACAGTTTATCCTTTTCCACAAACACAGAATGCCTCATTTAGAAACCTGTAAACTGCATTTTATTAAAAAACAAATCCACCTCAATGCCAAGAGCTCCATGAGAACAGATGGACACCATATATTCCTTATAACGCCGCCTTTCAACTCTTCCTTAGAAAAGATGCACGCAGAGATAAACTGTTAAGTTGCACCTTTTTGTGGGAGTACCTTAAAAAGAATCAAGTCCTTCACAAATGCTTTTTATAAAGAGAAATACCATTTTTTGTCATGTTAGGTGATACCAAATTACTCTAAGAGGCAGCCTTTGTGTCATTTCACAGAATTAAGCTTAAATAAGTATTGCTTATACCTCTGGATGACTTTTCAGCTGCTCTAATCAGGTGGTTATGATTCTGGTTAAATAAAAGGTGGTTTCCTGTTATTAGCACAATAACCATCTGACAGCCTAAACCAGAGTCTTTACCAAAATAAACAAACATGACTAATTTTTTAGGCCTGGCAACATGCTAAAATATCAGTGTGATTAGCTAGTAAATCCCATTTTAAGAAACCTTTTTATGACTGGGGACTTCTGCCACTTTACAAATGTATTCCTCTAAGCCCACTAATTCAGTTAGCCTTTTCAATCCATTGTATTATTCTTGGGCCAGCTTCATTTTGCATTAAATCCACTGCAGAAAGCTAAATTGAACGCAAAAATCAGACTTGATCCAGGCTTCCTTTTGTTCAAAGATAGAGACCGAAAGTCCTCTGCTGCTGCCACACACTTTCATCACCAATTTATAGGAACCGACAGTGTAAGGGAAAAGCAATGAAAGTCATTGTTTTGGGACTTCAAAGCATCTCTGTATCTGGGGAAGGAAATCCTTTCAGTCAGCAGTGCTCTCCCCACAGACTGCAGGTGGGTGAAAAGTTATACCCAACTGGAAGTGCCCCAGAGCCATGGGGATATTAATGACATACAGGGACTATTTTTAAAAAATAGAATAGCAAGAACACAAGGGGCCTAATTAAGAAAATGAAATGAAAAATTGATTGGTGGGCACTTTATGCTGAAGTGGTGAACATTACGAACAGGCCAAGTGCTCATATACGCCACGTACTCACTTCAGTTTTTCTCAGAAGCAGTCATCGAGCACCCAAAGTATGTAAGCCTTTAAAGTGTACCACAGCTTAATTTTAACGTAGGAAAAACAGAGGACCAGAATTGGGATGGAAACAAATCTCTGAGCGTCCAGCCCCGTTCCCATTCAAGTCAGGTAGTTTGGCTGCTGATTGCACCAGCAGCAGGATGGAGCCCATGCTGCATTTCTGATATCAGCAACAACCTGAGCAGGCAGAATGGAGAGAGCTTCTTATATCTGTTAGTGTTCTGTTAATGACCAGTATCAAGATTAAAAAAAAAAAAAAAAAATAGGAAAATGTGTTGATCAAAAAACCCAGTGCATTGCAAATCATGTAACTGCACTGCCATGAAGATTTTCTGTGTTTCTGACTCTGAAGGATTTGGTAAGAAATTGTTTTCCTCCTCACAAAATACAAACCCTCAATCATAACACACAGGCACCAAAACAAAAGCATTAAGCAAAACTTACCTTAATGTCTTGCTCTGAGCTATCTGTTACAGTTTTCTGAGCAGCACTGGAGAGTGAATTTGCCACCTGTGGCTGAGCTTCTAGGAGCTTCTTCAGCTTCAAATCCACCAACTTACTGTTTTGTTCTGCTAAATATGCAAATACCACATACAACAGAGTGAGATGCATTTCAATGCAGACTCGCTACAACAATGTAGCAATTTAAAAGGTAATTTTAATTCACTTTGCTATCATTTCAAACTAAAAAAAAAAACCAAATCTAGAAGGAACTGCTTTTGTGATTAGGATTGGTGCAGGTTTGTGTAACATACATACAATTTTTCTCGGAAAACATACATGACACTCAGCTGAACAAGTAAACATGCTTGCAGACAGCAGATGAAAAACACAAAAAGTAGATAATGTTTAAAAGTTACTCCCAATGGGTACATACCTGTACTTTGGTATAAAAACACACTTAGAAAGCCATTTATTTAAAGATGACACCTAACAATTTATCATATAATTTACATACTGATAACCCCTCAAGTTTATAAACTACTAATTCATCCTAAGGCTTCTTGGCACAGATTCTCATGAAATTTAGGTATCAAAAAAGATGACTTTCTAGTAATAATTTACTATCATTTATAGAATATGCTGAAACTGGGAGTCATAAAATGCTTCAGAACTGCATCAAAGGGACAGATTCGAAGTCTGCTGAAGCCCCCAAATTTTTTTCATCAATTTTAGCGACTTGGATCAGAGCCCAAATAAATAGCAGTTGAGAATTTTACCTCCCAGTAATGCTCGTTCTGTCTGTGAATGCCGACTGTATGAATTTGTAACACACCTACACATGTAGTTACCTACACACACACACACACACACACACACACACGTAAGAAGGAGGAAGGTGTTAAGAACAAGCTGCAGCACCACTGTGGAGCTGTCCCTGGGCAGGGAAGCCAAGGAACACCGGCACAGAAGCCCCAGACACACACTCTCCATGCAGCCCCACGGGAGGATCGCCCCTGCACTGGAGCCAGTGGAGCATCACCTGCACATGGCATGCACTTGCACCTGGGCCTTGGCTCACAGGCAGAGGAAACAGCCGTGCCTATGCTTTCCCATGTGCACAGCCTGAGTTTTTCACTGCAGGCTGGTGACTTCTAGCTGGTGTGGAAAGTGGAGTCATGACCGTTTAGCCACACAGCTCCTTCCAAGGTTTGGAGCTCTCCAATTCATGTTAGCCAAAACATTTTGGGCATGCTGGCAGCCAAATGCTGCCTGTCTCCAGCAGCAATGGGTTGGGTTGGATTATGAAGAAGGATCGTTTCCCTTTCCTCTGGCACACCCAGCCAGGGTGTCCTTAATTGAGGCTCACATGTAAGTACATGCACGTTCTCGTGGGTTTATACATAAACACTGTGTAATAACTATGATATAAGAGGTTCACAATATGTAGAAGTACTGACAAATACAGACAGAAGTGATACTTAAAACCAAGAAACATTAAAAATAAAGTTTTCTCTTCTTGAGGGAGATGGGAGTGACTATGATTCTGCAGGGGACTAATTAAGATGGTCCATAATGATCCCAAATGTGAAAAATCCCTTACAGTTGTACTTTTAGGTGTTCCCAGAAGATTCAGCGTTCATTAGAACTTGGTATAAATTGGCAGATTTACACCAAAATCTGTGTACTCTGATTTCCATTACAGCATTAGACTGCTTTCTGTTATTACCACCCATCCTCTCTCTTACTCGTCTGTACCTTTGGCTACTGTGCAGACTGAACTGCAAAATGAAGTCTCAGGTTTCTTTTCAGAACATGTCCCCATGGAGGACATGGAGCATTGGGCAGTGGGTTTGTACCCCTGAAAAGGTACCTCTCAAGAAAAAGGGCCCACAGAAATAAATGCTGGTAAGGCACTGGGGCAATGGGACAGGAAGACTCACTTACTCATTTTCTATTCCTCCTAAAATTAACCTATTTTTATTGTAAAATTATTTGACAGGATTCTGCTTTAAGTAAGCTAAATTCAAATGCTGGAAACACGAAATATATTTTCTTATGTGTCTGAAAATCCTCAAATAGAAAAAACCGAAGGACATAACTCAAATCTTTTGCATGCAAGCAAGACTAGAAAGTGCTATATACACATCACAGATAGTTTAATTTACAAAGAACAAACACTAAATTAAGTTCTGATTTAACATAAGTGCTACACATGTGGGTCCAGCTGACATGGGCAGAATCAAGCCAGAGGATGCGGAAGATGCTCCCTCTTGTACTGCCTGTTTCAAGACACAGTCCTGTGCTGGCCAAGCTACTCCAGGCTCAAGCTACCTTGCAGTGAGCAGAAAGGCTCTGGCAGAGAAGCCCACTACAAACAGAGACCCCAGGCACTCCTCGGGGCTGACTGGAACAGGCAGACTTGTACAGAGAACAAACTCCTCCAGCAGCTCTCTGCAAGCAGAGGAACCTCTCATGGGTGGGCAGTTCCTTCTGCATAACTTTGAAGATCCAGCTCCTTTTAAAATAAGCAATCTCCCTTGTAAGATTCCAACATCTTTTGCACCACATTTATCACCTAAACTCCAGTTTGGCTTGAAGATTTCTGGAAGGGGGGAATACCACTCCTGTGACTTAATGTGTTAATAGAACCCCTATTATTTGAACATTGTTATAAGTAAATAGGACTGCTTTGTTCATATTTATACCCCCATGCACCCACTGGGGCAACAAGGTGTAAACACAAGAGCTGGTCCTCAGGAAGGAACCAGAGAGACACCAAGTCTATAGAAACACACAAAGACACATTTGCTCCTCCTCCCTGAGCAGATGGGCCAGGATGACAGTCTAGAGGGGCAGCTGTACTCACCCATGCCATTGCTCATCCCTCTGCCTACCTGGCACAATCCAGGCACGGTGCTTTCAGGTGGCTCTGCTTTACCAGTGTGGCCTGGGGTCCCCTTCCCCATCAAATGAGCAAGAGATATTTAAATCTGACATTGTTGGAAATAGTGATTTCGTTGATTTTAACTTTCAACTAAACATGAATGCAGGATATTAAACATTAGGGTTTAAAAGACCTGAAAAGGCACAAGGGAATAAAGCTGACAGAGAGACAAGCAGCACATCAGTACTTATATGATGATGGAAGGTTAGTCATGCAAAATACACAAAATAGCCATTATTTAAATTACCCGTTGAATCAAGGTCATTTTCTAGGTTAGTAAGTTCATCTCCACCTCCAGTAACAGAGCATTCAGGAGCCTCCTCATTAGTATCTATCTCAATATTATCATCATCATCATCCTCATCTGTAGGAACACACAGCATTAAGGTTAGTATTTTCATATGTACATGCAACACATCACTTTAAAAAAATGAATGCTTTAGAGAACAAGATGAGTTATGATAAAAATGGAAATAATTAAACGAGTCTGGAAGGAGACTCCACTCTGTCCACTTATGTTTTCCCCCAGGCTCCTAATTCTCCATATTGCAGAATGGGTGCCAAAGCTGCCACGTGGCAGGTTCATATGGGTCTGGGCAGCAGAAGGACTTCGAGCTGCTGTCTCCTGAGAAAGGCTCCAGGTACTGAGTTCCCAGCTTGCTACTCCTCACTTTGCACAGTACATCCCAGAGCAGTGATCACTGTACCTTGCCTAGGTGTTAAAGTGTCCTTCCGGTACAAGGAAAGCTACCACCTAGAACATCACCCATGTCAGTTGCAGTGAGAGCACACTCAAGAATTGCTGCTTTCCCAAAACCATAGGATGGGTCAGGTTGGAAGGGATCACAGTGGCTCACCTGGTCCAACCTCCCTGCTCTGGCAGAGTCATCACAGAGCACTGTCCAGATTGTATTTGGACAGTTCTTGAGTATTTCCAGTCAGGGTGGCTCCACAACCTGTCAGGGCAATCTGTCCCAGATTGGGCACTGGGCACTGCGCAGTGAGGAACCTCTTCCTCATGTTCAGCTGGAGCTTCCTGTGCCTCAGTTCCCATTGCCTCCTGTCCCATTGCCCGGCCCCACGGAGCAGAGCCGCTCCATCCTCTGCCCCTCCCTGCAGACACCGACAGACATTGCTGAGGGCCCCTCTCGGTGTCCCTTCTCCAGCTGAACAGGCCCAGCTCCCTCAGCCTTTCCTCAGAAGGGAGGTGCTCCAGGGCCTTCATCATCTTTGTCACCCTCTGCTGGAGCTGCTCCAGGAGTTCCTGGCCCTGAGGAGCCCAGAGCTGGACACAGCACTCCAGATGTGCTCACCAGGGCTGAGCAGAGGGGCAGGGTCACCTCCCTGACCTGCTGGCCATGCTCTTCCTGATGCAGCCCAGGATCCCATGGGGAATGTTCCCCCAGGGCACTGCTGGCCCATGGACAGCTTGTTGTCCCCCAGCACCCCCAGGTCCTTCTCCCCAGAGCTCCTTCCCAGCAGGTTTGTCCCCAGCCTGTGCTGCTGCCTGGGGTTGTTCCTCCCCAGGTGCAGACCCTGCATTTGCCCTCCTTGAATTTCAGGAGGTTCTTCCCTGCCCATCTCTGCTGTCTGTCGAGGTCCCTCTGAAGGGCTCACAGCACTCTGGGGTATCAGCCACTGCTCCCAGCTTTGTGCCACCAGTGAACTCACTGAGGAGGCATCTGCCCCTTCATCCAAGTCATTGATGAATAAGTTAAAAATGCTTTACTGTACTACTTTTCATCAGCATTGTTTGTAAGCTACATACATTTTAAATAAAATAATAATTGTAATTATATTTTTTATGGGATCTTTCTACCAAGTTTCTCAGAGCAGCTTATGAATATCACTCATAAATGAGCCCCATAATGTTTTATGAAGTAGGTGATTATTATAATTACAATTATGATGATGATGTAGGTAAATTATGGCCCAGAAAGAGTAAGTAACCTGAGGAAGACCAAATAGCAAGTTCTGAATTGTGAAGCAGATCCCAGAAAAAATCCTGACTCACATTTTCAATACAAATATATAATGAAATGAAAGTCTATAAAAGCTAGATTAGTACTTTCAAAGTAAGGAGATGCATTGTATTTACTCACTTTTAAATCTCATATCAAATGCTATCTACACTTGTTCAGACTTACACAAACATTTTTTTCCTACGTATGCATCCATGTGTGTAAAAATGATAAAAAATAGTAGACTGAAGTGTGTCTGAAGAAACAAGACATAGTAACTCAAGGAACTTTAAAATATCTAAGATAGGGGAAAAATACAAATTATAAATACAGGACATGGGCATATTCGAACACCACATAAATAAAAAGGATCCTAAATATAGTATCAAGATGCCTTAATTCTGAATACCAGAAGTTTAGACCAGGATTGGTGCTGATCACTCATCACCTGTCTTGGAAACACACTCACCCTCATTCCCAGACCTGAACATTGCACTTTAGGCCCACACTGATGTCACAAAGGTCATACCATTGTATTTTTTCTTTATTCCTTTATCTCCACAGCACCTATAATTCCCATTTTAGGAGCCTGTTAACTTTTTTATGTCTACTACTCTGTTCTAACCAGCTGCTCCCTCAATTCCCCTGTAACTGATCAACATCTTCCACAGACAGGGTTCAGGTCTTTCTGCAACAGACAGGAGCAAAGAAGTTCCCATTTCAGTGTCTTATCCAGCATCAGTTGTGTGTGTGAGAGAGCAGCAGCCTACAAAGTAGGACCCCTGTGGTTCAGCTGAGCACCACGACTTCCCTTGGCTCCCCTCCACAAGCTCTCCTTAGTCTATGGAAGATGCAGCTTTCTTCCAAATTGCCCCAGATTGAGTCAGAGTGATGGAGAAAAATATCTCTTTCCAGCCAATCCGAGATCTGCGACCAGACCTGAGACCTGACAGACTGTGCTTCAGATGTGCGAGTGTGTGGGCAGAAACACTCCTTTCTGCCACACCCCTTCTGTTCCCACTAAAACTTGCCCAGTGATCCTGGGATCTGGACTCCTGTTGCTTCAGGAAGTGCAGAGGTAAGTGAACAAAGTAGAAGGGCACAGCATGTTCTTCGTGAAGTGGAAAAAAAAAAGATAAAAAGTAAAGGGGTAAAAAGCAGACTGAAGAAAAAACAGAGAATAGTAAAGCAGCACCAGCAGCAATTCTGATGGTTTTGAATTTCCTCCAAAGCTGCTCTACTGTTTCTGACGAGGAGCTGGACTTTGCACACAATTATAAATCCTCCACGATGGTGTTGGAGAAATTCAGTGGCACTCAGGCCATGGCACTCTCAAGTACATCCTGGAGTTCACAAGGACACACTGAAAGCAGGACTGGGCTACCATGGGCATTTGGAAGAGGTAGAAGAGAAGGAAGAGGGACACTGTCATGGCAGAGGGAAACCAAATCCACCTGGAGCCTAGAAGCAGGCAATGACTTCTGGAATCACCCAAAGGAGTCAGCTCACAAGGTCAGCTCACAGCTACCAGTCACCCCACCGGATGCTGCACGTGTCAAAACGATCTAAACAAGATGACAGGGTTTAAGACTCCTGCATACTAAGGGAATGCTTATATTAGATTATTTGATTTTCTTTAATTTAATAGAGCAAGATGAGATCAGAGGCAGTGCCTGTGACACCACCATTTTAGGAAAATAAAGAGATGGGAATGTGGAAGACACCAGTTTCTAGTATCAGATAATGACCTGACCCAGTATTTAATTTAAAGTTGGCAGACTTTGACTGAATATGATTATCAGGACATTTACACTTTATTTTTAAGAAAAAAATCAATTAAAAGCAGTAATTTAAAGTAATTCCAAATTTTTCCGAGTATCTTTAAAAATCTAGATTCCTTGATTAATACTACTCTAGGGTTTTTTCCAGTTCAATGTTCTTCCAGTGTATTAAAAGGGAAATGTGTTTAGGGAGCATGCTATAACAAGATTTTGCAATTATAAATGATAAAAGGAACAACATGACGAAGAGATAACAGATATCTTTTATGAAAAGAACAAATTGCTAGTGTGAAAAACTTAAAGCACTTGGTCTAGAACCAGGGCAGACATTTAGAAAAGGGCTGAAGAGCTGCTTCCTTGAAAAGTATGTAAATGTGAATCCTAGAAAGACAGCAAAGCTTTACTATGCCATGAAGGCATGAACAAAATGAAAGATAAAGGACTGAGTCAACAACTAAACAGCACTGACCATTACCTACACAGCGTGGACTGCAGTCTGGACTGGAGAGAAAGAAACAAGTATCTTTTGGAACCACATGGAAATGCTGGAAAGATGGTGGAAAAGGATCCAGAGGCATTTTATAGCTCTTATGCCTTACTATTCAGATTAAGGTCAGGCCTAACTTGCAGTTAAACCGATACTCTCTTAACTTGGTTTAAGCTTGCCCACATGTGAAGGAGCTGCAGCTGACTACACCAATTTCTAGATTAAATGAAAAAGGAACAATTTTCATAGTGAAGCAAAAGCATTGATGGGGGCTGGAGCACATTACTGGGAGAAGCTGCCACTGGAGTTGCAGAAACCGTACTTGCTATTCTGGGAAAATGTTTCTGGGCTTCAGGATTGTCTCTGGGAAGTCCTTCAGGCTTGTGGATGTGGAGATAGTTTATTTACTTTCAGGTGCAGAGATCGCTTTAAGGCTACAGGATGTGACAGGAGCCTCTGCACAGCAATAAAGGCAGCGAAGGCAGGAAATGGAAGAAATGCAAAGTTGAAATACTGGTTCTGTGTACAAGAAATCTGATGTCAGGACAAGAAATTACAGCAGTAACTCCCAAGAGATAGAAATACTGGCTGCTGAAAATATTGAGGGCCTAACACTTGTTTCATTAGCAGGAGACTAAGCATGATGAGCGAGGCTGTGCCACCACATACATTCCCCAAAAATCATTGCCTCAGAAGTGAAACCTTGAACATACCCTGTCCTCACCACCCCAGGTCTGTGCCATTTCCTCACACTGATGCCATCTCAAATAAAGGATGGAGATGTGCCAGAGAGTAAAAAACATACCACCAAATCCCAGAAGAGCACACGGGTGTTCCACTGCACAGGGACAATTCCTAGATAACATGTCAATTCCTTTGTCCCGTTGCTGCTAGGAAAAGGGAGGATATTTGGATCTCTATCTTGATACTGTCCCTGGATCCATCTCAAGGCATCCGCTTATCGGCCTGAAGCTAGTAGGACATCTAATAAATTTGAAGCTGCCATCCCAAACCCTCTGGCAGTTGGCAGGAAGAAGTATTTTCTGTCTCACATGCCAAATATCCTATGAAAAAGACTGGATTTCATAGCTAGGGATGCTGCTTATCCAGGAAAGTTTCAACTTGCCATAGGCATTTGAGTTTTTCAGACCATGATTAAATAAAGCCTTTCAACAGAGAATACTGCACCACTGCCAAAGCATGAAATTCTTAATGAGCATATAGAAACAATGAAAAAGATCACATTTTTACCAACAGTTGTGAGGAAGAAGTTAGTCTTTAAAAACTCCAGAATCGCAGAGATGAAAAGTCACTTTTTTTCTGAAATAATTGCATTGAGAGTAAAATTATTTGGTACATTCCCTTTTTGTAAATCAAAAAGTAATTCCAATCAATGCAGAAGAAGAGATTAGTGATGCATAATGGACAAGAGAGCTTGGAAGATGTAAGATTGTGTTGGGTATTGTGCAGGGAATACAGGACTCTACACAATAAAAATGTGAATGCACTTAGGGGAAACATTCAGAGTCCAGTCGTAATAAGGAGACTGTCTATTAAATCCCAATTTTTTGTAAAAATTGAAAGATGAAAAAGACTAAACCCAGAAATAAATCCAATTCATTTGGTTTGTCAAGAGTTGGTGCCATTTCACAGAACTATTACATATTTTTCGTCACTTGAATGGAGACCTGGCGTGGCACCTGACATTAGCAGTGATGTGGTAGAATTATGTGGAAGCTTTCCACAAGGAAAGCTTTTCGAGAAGGAGGAAGTAGAAAGAAACACTATAAAATGTACATTGACACGAAAAGAGCAAAGAGGGATAAAACAAGACAGGGAATGAAAACTTCAAGTCCAAGAGAAGTTCAAATAGATTGGCCACACTACTGTATGAGCAAAGAAAAATCAAAGTAGGAAGCATAAATCAATGCAAAAGTAGAAAGCTGTGAAATTGTTACACTGGATAAAACCCAATAGGTTTTATGATGGTGATAACTTTATAAGCAAGTTGTCATCAGTTCTGATACTGTCTGCTCTTTTAATAACACTAAAGTCTCCGGGTGCATACACAGTCTCCCTCTATAAATACAGATTTCTTTTAATACCTATGCACAGCTACCTCTGAAGACTGTTTACAAATGGAACGAAGGGCAGGAAGAGCCATGGCAAAATGCAGAGGAAAATATGAACAGCAAGAACACATCCCAGAAAGCAGCACACTGGGATATTTAGCAACACTACAAGTGAGTCACTGCAACAAAACAGGGTCACTGCTATCCATCTGAGCACTTAGGATACAACCAAAGACCTGACTTTGAGGGAAGGCATGGCAGGAACAGCTATGCACAGGCACGATGAAACAGTGAGGAGGAAATAATGAAATAATGTAGGATGGGGAGTCATAAAGTGTGAAGAGGAATGAGGAACATCATAGCGCATGTAATACCCAGGTCCTGTGTCATTTGGCTCAGGCTGTCTTACTGCTATCAAGGATATAATTTCTCTGTTTATCACAAAAGAGTGTTACGCTGGCAAGTTTAGTTTGCTGGGCAAAGAGAGTAAACTGAAGACCAGACCCAAAGGGAGATGTACAACTCACTGCTTTCTCTTTGGTGTTAAATGCAACATAAGTGTAGGGTTTAGGATGCAGTAAGACTATATTTAAATATGTATGCATACAAAATACATGTAGTAGAGAAGAAATAAATATTTTTGTTGAATCTACATGAATTGTGAGTATCAAGCTGGATTTTCCTTCCACTTTGGCTTATGATTACAAGTTCATTTGAGAAACACTATTTCCCTCAGAATACATAGAAGACATTAGAAGAGCAAGAAGCTTTCACTGAAACGTGTGCTCAGCACCCATTTGAGTTTGAGTGACACTACATTACTCCAGCTCATAGCACTGGCAGGTATATGAATTTTAATGGTATTTCAAAGTCAGTTTAATAACATTATAGCAATATTACAACTCAAAACCTGTAAATGCAAGTGGTCTGTCAAAAGACTGCCGTTTAAAATCAAAAGGTTATTGCCCACACCTCTCACAGGACACCTTTAAAATTCTGGGGTTTTGAACACATTTAATACAAAATAACATTTCTTAAATATTTCAAATGTCATTTTCCCCCAAAATAATGTCCATGCTCCTATATAAAAATATATATTGAAGAGAACCAACAACCATGAAATTCTAAACTGTTGATAATGAGAAATCTGTAAATAATGAGCCAACCTGACCTACTTGCTCACAGAACATCTTTTTCTTTCAATCACATGTACACTTTTTTTTAACTGTTGGAAATTAAATGACACAACACTGATTTAAGAAACACATCTACAGCCTGGTCTTTTGATATGTTCACCTGATGAACAACAACGTTTTGAAGTGTGAATAAAAGTGATACCCAAAAAGGTCTCTGGTTTCTAGGTTGCCATAGGAATAAGATACAAGGTTCCTCAGCTCACCTCCAGGTGCCTTTGACCTTTCTTTCAACTTTTCTGCAGCCATTTCAGTGTAGCTGGGAAGTTCTGACATCTTCACTCCAGATCGAGCTTCTGCTATTAGCTGACGAGCTCTCTCTCTCAGCTGCCGACGCCGCTCTTCATCTTGCTGCTAAGATATATTGAACAGTTGCCAAGTCAGTAATTGACAGAAATGCAATTTCATTCTCAATCTGATCATCATGATAGGAACTGGTTTACAGCATGGTGCTTGGCCCACATTATAAATAGGACGCTCGATATCAGTTGGGTGTCACACCACAATTTTTAAAGACATCCATGCGTCAGATTATTTTTTTCAAGCATTCTCCAAATTATTGCTGCATTAGAAACCTGATGATTTGCAATGTAAAGCTTTTATAAATTATGTTCTACGAAAACACCTCGATGAAAATTTGCAGCCACTTTAGTTTCAAAGTGATCACACCCAATGAGTGATTTGAGCGAAGTTTTACCATGGCTATAAAACGGTTTTACTAAATTGAATTACTCGTTTGAGTAGTATATTCTCTCACAGAACTGAACTGAGAAGCCAGATGTTGCTCTTGGTTACTCCAAGCACCAAGCTGACTTCAAAGTGTAAAGTGGCATCAAATCTGAGGCATGTTCTTCGACTTCAATGGATACTTTTCTTTAACAAAAAAAAACCTAATGAAAATTACTGAAAGAACAATAGATGGTCTCACAGCAGAAAAGACTTTGGATCCCTTTTAAACATCCTACTGGTGGGGCTTTGGTCAGTAATTAAAGGAATCATATTGGAACCATGCCAGATAGTGCTGTCCCACTAAAGCTCGTAACTAAGAAGCATGATAATATTTTAGTTACATACACAAATGAAGCTCTGCAGCACGAAATTTTGCAAAAGACTAAACCACCATGACAAAAAAATCTTCAGAAATAGATGCGTTAAAACACATCTGTAAGACTCCACAGTTTCCATAAGGGAAACAGTTTCAGTTTTCATCTTAAACATAGGATTTTTGCAAAGTTAGGAGTGCTTTTCCCCTCCCCTCAATATCAGAAATGCTCCTAAGTGCAACAAAGTCAGTGCTTGGCTTAAATCTAACCTGCCAATACGTTTGCATTATTGACATAACGACCTGGATAAATCCCAGGTACAGGCTGTTGACCTGAACTAAGTGGAATATAACAAACTGCCTAATTTTGGAGAGCCATCCTGGCAGCCTTCCCACCAGCCCAGAAACTTGAGCATCCCACACCTGCAGAGGCTGGTGAGAGCTGTTGCTAAGTGCTATTTAGTTTAAGCAATCATTAATAAAACAAGTGCAAAATACTAATTAGGTACACTTTATCCATTTCCATGTAAATTGTTTGTTTGTAGCTATTTACTCAGCATTGTTCTCGGCACAATAGAAAAAATGCAAATGACTGAATCAGAATGCAGCCCTAATGGGACTTTCTGTTTATAACCATTAGCCCAGAGGTGTGCTGTAATTCAATCCTCAAGCAGAAAGATTTAGCCTCATTAACAGCTTGCATGGGCAGGTTACAACTCATAAAACCCTACAGTAAACAAAGTATATGGACACAGCACAATATCTCGCCTCTGAGTGACAGAGTCCCGATTCCCTATCAGATTGCCTTGATTTACTTTTCTCCTAATGTCCTCCCCTGGAAAGACAATCCTGCCTGGGCTCTGCGAGGCAGCGGGATGGCACATGGGCTTTGTTTGCTTTCTCACCCTTTAACTTCCCAGAAGGCACAGAGTAACAGTTCTATCAAAAATTTATTTGGTAAAGTACACATTAGAAAGACAACTGGAAAGCCTCCCCCCACCTCCTCCTATGCACTATAATAGATCAATTTAATTTAATTTCTAGCCAGCCAACTGACACAGCAAACGGTTTTATTTCGACCCACAGTATTTGGTAACATTAATTACATTGAATTTTACTTGAAATAAAACTCCTCAAATATCTAATATTCTTAATTCCTTGGATATAGGAACTTGTGGGCTTAATTTAAATGACTTTTAAGAACAAATGCACAAAATTAAGATTCCCATGTGCTTTAACGTCAAACAATTTAATCTATTTCAACACATGTAATTTAAAATAGGCCCAGTTACGTGTTTGTGACAAAAATGCCCTAAACTGAGCTGGCTAATTTCTGCTGTTTCCTTTCCTTCCCACCTCCTGAAAGAGAACTTGTATCCTGAATTATTAGCATAGTCATTAACATCCCGGGGATCTCCAAGCAAACACAGATTATGGTGGCTTGTGTTTGTGCTGATTAAGCCAATCATCACCAGCGGATAAGGGAAAAACCAGCCTCGTTCTTGCTTAAATTCAATTCAGGTATTTGAACCCTCGGTTACTGAGCTTGGCAGAAGAAACACCGATGGAAGGAGCAATGAAACTGAGAGCAGGAAAAGTAGATAGATTAAGTTTTGAGGTACAGAAATTTTGTTAAACAGCATATAAAGCTAGAATTTGGAAAGGAAAACACTCGGGAGAGGTATGGAGGCATGAACAAAGATATTAAAAAAAACAACCCAGGAAACATGAAGAGAAGCACTGCACCAAGAAAGACCAAGCAAACACACATACAGGGATTTTTTTTTCCTGTACAGTTGAAAAGAAAACTCAGTTAAATCTTTCACCCTCTGACACGAACCTGACATGCCAAAGAGACATTACAGTTTTCTTTGTTATTTTCTCCCAACTATTTTGTAATGGTTTAAAGATCTGCCGTGCAGATGCACAGTGAGGAAAACTTCACTATTTAAGGACAAACTCTTCAAGAATAAGTAATGTAATTCCTTGTTTCCCTCCTATAAAAATGTATTGGTATGCAATTTTTATATTTCACAGTTCACTGACATCTCGGCAAGCTTTCTTCCACTGCTTCAATGGTGCTACTTTTAATTTTATCCTCCTTAGTCCTAGTAATTAAAGTGATCAGCAGTGGCATCCCAACGGCTTTGACACAGCTACAACCCCCTAGCTGACTCCGGCTTTTAAGGGAAAGGGGAAGAAAAAAAGGACGGGAGTTTCATTTCACTGGAACAAGAAAATCAAGCTTCTCCAATCCTCAACTTTATCCAATTGTTCTTTCAGCAGCCTTTGGATCTTAAGAAACAAATAAAAATGGCTGCCATTAGGGGGTCCTGTTTGTACTCGCCGCAGACGGCAATGACTGACATTGCTTTGGCCAAAAATTATGCCGTGGATTTGGGAAGGTGAATTCGAATGTGAAACACTGGCGGGGCAGTTTCCGAGATCATTACCCAGCCAGCTGAGAGCTGCCCAACTCAGTAAAATATTGAGAGTGGTGGAGTCTTTCAGGGGAAAAAAAACCCAAACACTCCCCTTAAAAACTATCTCCTTAAATGACTAAAAATTTTGCAATCTTGTCACATTAAAAAAAAAAATTAAAAAAATCACAAAACATTTGCCAGGGATTTTCAGTCCTCCTTTGGCAGAATTTTGGGAGGATCCAAAATGAGTTTACACTGGAAATCTGATAATGTATCATCTTCTCACTATAAAAAAAAAAATAATCTGGTGAACTGCACTTATTTGACATTCAAAAAGTAAATTCTTTACCGTGTCCATAGACTGGGGCACAAAAGGAAAATTTTAAAAATGTGGTAAATTACTGATGATCCACAGCAACAAAATCAAACCAGAATTGTACCTATGAGAGGGAGCAATTCCTGTAGCTGTAGGTTTCAAAATGGTTCGTGGTCAGCCGTGAGGGCACAGTACATCTAAGAGAAAGAACTTGACTGCCACCTCTTTCATCATTAGACAGGAAGAACGGCTCTGTTATTAGCCATTCAGAAAGAAAAAGACTTCTGTGCTTGTCCAGAGGCAAGGATTACCAAAATGTACCTATTCAGGATTACCAAAATGTACCTTTTCAGTTAGAAGACAGAATTAAAAAAAAATAAATAAAAAAGATCAAATAATTAAAAAAAAAAATTACATGAGCTTTAAAGGTTTGAGCAGGCTGGGTTGTACTGTGACCTTGATTGGCTCTTGTTTGAGTAAATAGGATTTGGGATGAAACATTAAAACTGTTTAGCAGATCTTTTCAAACCATTTCAAACTTTTCTTATGTTGGTTTATAATATAACCAGACATGCTTGTAAATGGCCACACCTGCTCATTCCTCTGGGGATGGCCTGATCCCTGCCTTTCCTAACAAAGAAAGGACGGGAGAAAAAAAAATCAGCCTTTCTTGTTGCAAAACAGAGTGGAAAGTCAAAATCTTTCTCAAGTTTGTCCCATCTGGTCAGATTAAATCTTTGATCACCCTGGGGACCACATTTATGTTTGGTCTCTACCACTGTCTCAGAACAGCTCAAAATACACAGGTAGTGAGCAAAATATGGACTGCTAAGCAAGGAACACTAGGCATAAACAAATGTGGCTTCAGATTTCTGTGGCTATTCAGATCGTAGGAGGTGGCAAGCAAAGACAGACATAAACATTTTGGGTATTTTCTGCCTTCTGCCTGCTGTCTACATCAGTTACTTCACTATCCATAAATTGTATGTACCTTGAAAATATTTTTTCACAAATGCGTATCACAAAAAGTATCAAATTGCTTGTCTTAAGCAGCTATTGGCTTAGGAGCTATGGCACCAATACACGGATGAGACAAGACAGAACGAACACCAGAAGTAGCTCAAAGTCTAAAATTGGAAGCATCACAAACAATATCTTAACAAAGCTGTCCCTCTTTAGAAAAAAGCTCCCAAAATTCACAATAAAATGGGGTTGCGTGGCTGTAAAATGGAAAACATCTCCTTAAACCAAGGAGGTATTTTTAAAGAAGTAGCCGGCAATTTCTTTTATTTTTATTTTTTAATTTCTAAAATAATTTTCTGTTGTTCTGGAAAACGTACAATTCACTTGGTACAGTATTTCTGGTGTGAAGAATGGTGGCTGCAGAGAAACAATCCACTGATAATTTAATTCCTTATGTCATTGTGAAACTGAAAAACTCTTAGATTACTGAATGGAAAAAAAAATATTAGAAAAAAAGAATGGCTGACTAAGTAAGTATCACCTTGTGCTACATCCAAGGCCTCTTGCTGGTTGTCTGGCTGCTCTTTTGTAGGCAAAAAGGAGCTGAACGCTCTCTGGCTCCTTAGATCTGGTCCAACAAATGCACTGCCAGTCATGCACACGGATCCAGCTTAAAACCCAGTGTGAGCCTAAAAGAAGCTAGTCAAACTGGCACCTACTCATGCAGAAGTAGATAGATTTGTCATGACAGGCTGATTATTCAATGTAAAGAAACAGTTTAGCTTTTCTAATCTGGTACAAATACATCTTTCTCAGAGAAAAAAGTAAAAGGTCTAACAGTTCAAGTATTTATAAGTAAAGAAACCAACAAAAAATTGTAACGTCAAAGTGAACCACAGGTATTTGTGCTGAAGCATTCTGCTAAACAGCCCCCAAGTTCTATTCAGATAAATAAGATTTAACCCATTTAACCATTTGGGAGCCGCACATCTCTGTGACAGAGGTGATCACGTCTGCTTCACACTACACTTGGCTCCACAGCAAGTTTTAGGGACAGGCTGAAATACCCAATTCCAAAAACACTTTGTGTTTTGCTCCTGTCCTCGCTCGCTTGCGCTGACGCAAGGAGTGAAGCGCTCTCCCAGAGAACCCTGCGAGGGCAGCCCTGCCGACCCACAGGGCTCCCAGGAAACACCACCAAGAAAGCTGACCCAAACCAAAAGCAGAGACAAAGACCTCCACTAACTTCCTCCCTGGAATTTTCCTTACTTAGGCAAGTTTGTGCTCTCCCCCATCCGGGAAGTATAATTCAGGTCAACAATCACCTAAGGTGCTGGCATCCATGAGCTTGTCCTGCCCATCATCGTGGCTGTCAGTGCTATCAGCACGACCCACAAACAGTGGCTCAAGCGTGCAGGCTCAGAAATATCCTGAAATAGTGCCATCGTGCAGAAAGGGCAGAACGTCCGATCCGAGAGGAACAGGCTAAAGATGGTGTTTTCTGTGCCTTTCCACAGCTGAGTTACACGCAGAAGTTAAGAAAGCTGCTTACTCATTGTAGGAGTCAACATTCATCGAGCTACACTTAAGGGATTTTCTCTTGTGTAAACTTGACTTTATAATTTAAAAAAAAAAAAAAGAAAGAAAAAAAATAGTGGCGTTATGAAACAAAGGCTTTTGGCAAGTGTAGGGGATGCGTAAGCTGGAGAGCAGCATCTCCCTGACTGCCATCCTGGGAAGCTTCCTCCTCAGGCGGGCAGCCCCGCGCCAAGGGAGGGGACGTGCCCTCCTGAGGAATGCTCCCAGGTCACTCCCAGCCGAACAAAGCCAGCGGGCTGCAGGGGGCCTCCGAAAGTTGGTTTTCCTCCCCCCTTCTCTTAATTTTTGGGGGAGGGTAACGAGATCCCTGTCTGCTTCTGTGTGACGAGAATGAAAAGAACAAGTGCAAACCCTACATCGCCATGGACCCTATTTTACTGGTTTGGTTTTTTTTTTTAAAAGTCCTGCAAACTGCTGGCAGGTTTTTTTAATGGAAAATACCAATCGCCTAAGATCTATACCTAGCCTTTTGCCAATAATGAGAAAACTTCACCTTCTGTCCCCAGCAATTCTTAGGAAATCTTTTGCTGTTATTCCTACAAATCCAATTACAGATTGTTGAGTAGCTAGTGGAGTAAGCTTATTGAGGAGTGTCACATCACTAAGTCGTGCGTATGTGTTTCAGTTTGTAATGTGGTCTGAGCCGCTGTAGAGGTGTCAACTTAAAATGCAAGTAAGTAGCAGAACAGGGCTAATCCCAGCCACTACTCCCCTGCAGCCAAATTGTAGCGCAATGAATGACAGTGGAAATGCAAAGATGCCACTGTGCTTATCACACACAGCCAGATGGTGGACCTGGATCAATGCACACATGCCACGATCAATGCATTTGATAAAGAATTAAGAAGAAAACTGTACATGTTATCAAAGAACTTGTACATGGCATAATTATGATTCTGCATGTGCTTACTGATGATATTGGAGACTCAGAGGCAGGTGATAATGAAACTGATAGGAAGAAATAGCTTAAAGGCTACAGCATATGGCCTCAGCACTAAGAAATCTTGTCAAATAGTTCAGAAAGCTTTTTTAACTGTTATTACAGGCTGCTCATAGTGCAAGCTGGTGGCAACGTTTTAATTTTTTTTAAACCTGAAATGTCAAAAAGTTACAAAAGCTGTACTTTTCAGAATGGTTCAGAAAATAATTAAGATGCTATTGTGTTTTAAACATAGCAAAAAAACTACAGGTAGAGAGGGCATTCACAATTTCGGGGTGGAGGGAGTATTTGGGCATTTTAAAATATATATAATTCTGTGTTTCCTGAATAAATGCATTTAGACTTTGAGGAAACTTGTAGCGATTTAAGGAATGTATCTTGGTATCAGTTTGAAGCCAGCATGCCAATTTCTACAGATGTAGTTTCGATATTATCAAAATTTCGGCATTATCAAAATGTCTCAAAATGTACTCAACATCGAATGTAGAGTATTTCCCTGTTAGCGTTTGTGCTCCATCAGCTGCGTTACAGACACCTTGGATGTGAAAGAGGGCAATTAAAAATTTGTGGAAAATAAAGTCTAAAGTAATAAAAAAAAATTATAATGTATAAAAGGTACCTAAAATACAAATTCTCATGCTCCAGTTGATAGATGAGCTGTCTAATCAACGCCTGGACGTAACTTAAGTGCTCTCATTAGTGTGAAGACCTTCAGGCTAAATAAGACTAAATCCCTTAAAAATTGCTTCTGCAATAGAAAAATCCCCCTTACCATTTTCCTCAGCCTAAATCATATCAATTAAAAAGAGCGAAGGGGAGGGAGGGAGAGAGAGAGGCATTTTCACATGACTTTGTTTTAACTGACACTCAAAAATCTGTCTTCTGAATCCAATTTAAAATGTTTCAGCAAAAAGAAAAAGTTCATTAGCAATCAAAGAAACAAAAAATTCACCCCGAGTTTAGTTTCTCTTTCACTTTAAACCTGAATCTCTACTCAGCGCTAAGGTGCATAATGCCCATTGAATCCTTCACCGTAACTTCTTTTTTCAACCCCAAACATTTAATCAACGTTGCAATTTTACATTAAATGATAAAATTTATCAAAACGATCCTCCAGAGGAGTGAAGCGCTTATTTTATTTTCAGCAGCCTGAGGAGGGACACTCTCCACCTCCCCCCCCGCTCCCCGCCAACCCCCGAATTTCAATTTGTCCTGACAAACCATTGGGTATTAAATTCTAAAGGCACGCAGAGTGCATAAAGAACTGATGGCTTGATTAGCTCTTGTGGTGCAATTGAAGGAGCTGTCTCTCTCCCCGCTTCTCCATTTTGAGAAACACTTTGATCTTCGTTCAAGTCAATTCATGAACATCAACTGACAAGACTGCATGAAACACCCCAATGGTTAGGCCCAAACTCGTAGCAAACTATTTGGTTTCATTAAGGCTTTAGGAGAAGTGACCAGTGACAGTCCTTTCATTCAGAAGCCAACAGGCAAGTGACTATTTAAACTTTAATGTGCACAATGTACTGCTGAAGGCCACTACACCTATAGTCAGTCACTCAAGTATGAATGCCTTTACCTACTATTTTGTGACATGTGAACTGCTAAGTGCAGCTGCAGTCTCATTAATGCATTCGCCCAGATTTGTTTGCGGGACTAAATAGACGATTCACAGAATTTCTGGTGAGAGAAACAACTGTATCTTCAAAGGAAGGTAGAACAGCAGGTGCTATGTAAAAGCCAGCGATTAAAAACAGACTGTGTTTTTAAATGCAGTAATTTGCTCGAGATTTGCACAAACGTAGCAGAAATATTATCTGTTCCAGCTGAAAATATGAAAGTATTTGAATCACATCACCCGCAAAATGCAGGGTGTTTGGGCTGGTGTCACGCTTTGCTACAGTACACTACTTACACATCATTCTTCCCCTTTTTTAGTTGCCCTCTCCAAAGAGTCCCACTTCAAAGAGTTCATTTTTGCACCAGTTCCTGTCAATGCAGGTCAGAAACACTAAAGTGGAAAGTGGCTGCAGTGCCGTGGCACAAAGAGTCTCCGCGGCTGAAATCAAACAAAGCCCAATTAAACTAATCATAACGTCCCAGTGAACACAAGGAAGCTCACCTGGTATTTCTGGACTTCTTGTGTGAATTCCCAACTCTACTCGGTACTTGGTACTATAATTACCCTGACCAAAATACTGTGAAATTACTGCTCTGATCTACTAATGGCTGCAAAAAATCCCGTCGCTGTGGTTCCATGCCAAGGGGCCGTAGCAAGGTGGCGCAATGCTTTCTGACAGAGACGACAACTTCGAAAAACTCAAAAGGGAAAATTAACGGGATGTGGTTTATGTTGCCAAGGACTGTTCATTAATTACCAATTTAATCACTGCTGGAGGCATGACATTACAAAAATCTGGCTGAAAGTTCTAATAGATTATGAAGACCACCTAAGAAGAGTGACCAAGAAATGTACAAAACAATTAATACTGTTTCACTGCTATCAAAGACACTCAGATTATTTTACATCAAGTGAAGCAAAAGAATTAGTAGCTTCACAGTGCCACCACTAGGAACTGTAAATACAATGGCACACAATTAGTAATGCACATGTGACTTTTCGTTCAAGGCATATATCCTTGGGAAAGCCAGAACACGATAAGGAGAACAAAAGAAACATTTTTAAATGAAATGAATAAAGATTTTAACTCTACCCTTGTGCATGCTGAGCAATAACAGAATAGGCAATGCAAAATACAGCTCTAAGTAATGGCGATATCATCCTGGGATTCACAACAGCGTGTACTGAACATCCACATGGAAAACGTCCACAGCTATTAGCAGCGATAGAAAAAGAGCATTCCAGGGGCTGAGAAACATGGGTCTCACTCTGCACACAAAGGGACAGCTCTGAAACAGAGACTTTTTTTTTTTTGCTAGTATTTATAAATGGATAGAAGACGTTAAAATTTTGAACTAATTTTGTTTCAGATGATCTTGAAATTCCATTAATAAACTGCCAGCCTATTTTCTGTCAGCATGCGAGTTAATGCTATGGTAGCAGACTGCAGCACCTTGAATTTACAGCCACATAATAAATACATTTATATATTTAGGCCAGATCCTTAAGTGGTGTAAACAAATACATCTTAAGGAAATAACAGCTGTAAAAATCAGCTGAGAAACTCAAGCACTTATATCTGAAACTGAAACTGCTAACATTTGTCATGCATTATAAAGGTTATGCTTTATTCAGGAAATCCTTCCTGGTATAAAACTGACAGTGCATACTAATTCTTCTTCAAAATTAGTTTACTTGCACTAATTGATTTATTTTCCCAGCTACGTCAGGGACTTGTCGACTGCGATATTTTTGTACAGTAAAATATCACAACTTCATAGTAAGAAAGTGCTTAAACAGATCAAATATGAAGTCGAAAGATGTAGAACCTTTTTGGAAAGTTACAGATTATTTTTATTTTTCATGTATTGAGTAACGTTAAATAAAACAAGTTGCTTGTTCTTGCCATCAAGGAATTGAGATCAGACTATCTCAACCTTAGCTTGTTGCTATAAAGAAGTAAATATCAGGTCAGTTGTGGGTTTGAAGTGTTCAGTCAGCAGGACTAACCTCCATTTAAAGAAAAGTATATTGTTAAAACAACTATAAAACTCGGAATGCTCATGAAATGTAAATACTCTACAGCATAGTCTTATCAGCTTACACCATATTTAACCACTTTATAGTGGCATATAGACAAGACATATAAATGAACAACAGGGAATAAGTTACCAAAGCTCAGAGATTACCAAAATAATGTTCAATCTTTTTACCAATTAGATGGTAACTGCTTCTTTGTAATCTCAGGAAGATCTAGTGATCATATCTAAATCTGGTTGCAATTATCAGCATGACAGACTAGTCTTTTTTCAATCAATATTTTCCAATTAATATTAAAAGACCAAGGTTGCCATCTGGAAAGTCCTGCACCTCAATAAATTCATGCTAGATGTTTAATTAATAAAGATCAGGTTTTTTATCTATTTTTTTAAAAGGAAAAACACGATAGGAATAACTTGAGAGGGCTTCCTTAAATGAATTAACGTTACCACCTCAAACACAGGCATTTCTTTTCCAACTGAGAAGACTACAAAAAATCCACCAGTAAGCTAGATGCCTTTCCTAATGCAACAGAAGTAGAGATTTTTGTTTGACACAGAAAAAAAAAACCCGAATGAAGCTATTTTGTACTCACGTTCAAGAATCTGAAAATATACCTGGAGGAAAGAACACTTGCATTGCTGCCTTGAATTTAAGGCATCTTTCAACCGAATTGAAATATTCTATTTTTGCCACCTACTCTGAATTTTCTTTCGGTACCACTTCTATTCATGTTGGCTACAGTTTACTTATCGGAGATGGAAAGTTTGGAGCTTATTAGTTCCAAGGGGCAGCACATTATTGCAGGACATGATCAATAAATGGGATCATTAAAACTTTTCTTCTGAGCATTTGAAATAATGCTTTGTTTTTATTTTATTGCAGCTGGCATATTCTATATTTGTGCAAATGCATGCAACCAAAATTAAAGATCATAAAGACCCATCTCCTTTTAGATTCAGTTACTTTCTGAAGCCTTTCAAAAAAGGACTTCCATTTCCACTAGTCCAGTGCATGCAAAAAAAAAAAAAAAAGTTATCATTTTGCATTCAAATATTTATGAAAATGAAAAGTAATGGGCACAAGAGATTGACACCTGAAGTAGAAAGAGCTTATTAAAAATGAATTAGATACAGCTGCAACAAGTCCTTTGAGCAAGGGAGTAATAAAAAGCAGTATTCTGAGCAAGGAGAAACAATCTCATGGCACAGCCTGTTCCTCTGCCCTCTGCACACAGACAGTGTTTGTGTGTTTGGAGGAAAGAGCTTTTTGGTGGAGCTCTTTGTATCTGCAAAATCTACTGAAAAAGCTGAACATAGTCACCACTGCTCTTTCAAATCTTTCTAGTTTATATATATATATAAAAATATATATATGTATATAGGCAGCTATTTCTGTCATTTAACTTGAATAACTATAAAATAATGGTAGCAGAGATAATTAAGCCCAAATCTTTACCAGTATGGAAAGCAGGCTAGCAACAGTTGCACTTAAGCACAGCAGCAGCATCAGGATTACTCTCTAAACCCCCCACTTCAGTTTTTATTAATCTGGTTTTAAATACTTATTGTCCAAATGAAGTCCCTCACAATTTTTAGCATAGTTATACTCAAACGGTGCTGTGGAGAAAGAATTAGTATTTTTCTATTTCACAAAAGGCAAAAGACAGAGTGATTTCCTTCAGGTATCATGCTATTGAACTCCTGCAACCCAGAATCTATGCCAGATCCTAAATATGCAGAATTTTCAGCCAAATCCATATATGGGTGGTCCAGTCCTGCACCTAAATTCATCAAGGAGGAAGGAATCCTTAGCACATGCAAAACCCAAATAATTTCAGAAATTACCTGTGGCCGCTGATAGGGAGAAAAACACATCCTTTGCCAGATGAGCACTATTTTCATGAATTCCATGTGATACAGCATTCCCCGCTAAAGCTGTCTACCTTACAAAAACAAGTCAAAAGAATTTGACACAGGATTTAGGAGATGCCAGAAATAAAACTAGTGGACATAATCTTAATTTTCCTTCATCTCTGTATCCTCTAAAACAGAGCCTTGGGGCACCACCTTTTACTTTCACTATCTCCTGGTCTTCAGCCCAAACCAGAGCTCTACCCACTGGTTTTCAGTACTTTGGTTTATTTTCATTGTTCAATATGCAGGCCCATCAACACATAGCATTATTCTTTACACCAGAATATTCAAATCTTGCTCTAAAGACAGAGTTATTAATTTCTTTATTTATTTCTACAGTCCCCACCACTGTAGTATTTAAGAGCCTCAAAAGCATTAATCACATTCCCTTCTCACAACAAGCCGTGGAAGTGCTATTACCCTGCTCTTCTGATGAGAACTGAGAGGGAGAGATCCAGCTAAAAGGATCTGTCCCTGGGTGTTTGCTCTGGGAAGCCTATTACCTGGAGGTTTTTTCAGTATACTAAGCTTTATAGAGCCCTTTATGTGTCTCAAGCACAGCTCCAATTGATTTCCCTGACAGACCTGGATGCTCAATAGATCTGCAAATCAAACTTTTGCCTCAAAGCAATCCAGAAAGGCAGGATACACAAATAGTGACCACCTGGAGGAAGTTTGGTTCAAAAGATTTAGTGGGACTGATCAGGAACTCAGGTAAATACAGAAGTACATTTAATTCTTTCAAGCACCTTGACCATGACCTCATCTTTTCACTCCTTGCAATGCGTGCTTCGTTTGTCGTACCCTTTCCAATTTCTGCAATCAAAAGTACAGAGGTCCTCTGGACAAACAGCCTTCACCATCACCTCTATCCTCTGAGGAAAATGAGACACAATTGCTTTGGGGAAAATAGTATGTGATCACATAATTAAAGACTACATCATAATGTATATACACAAAGGAGGTTAATTAAAGTTGCCTGTGCATTTCTTAACTCCTAATTCCATTCTTTGTAATCATGCTGACTCCATAACCATAGCCATTTGAGTTTAGAGAGTAAATGACAGCTGCAGTAAATTTCCATTCTTTATGTGGACCAGTCACTAAAAGAAAATAAGAAGATTTTGCCAACGGCCTTTGCAGAGATTTGCTGACAGAGGAGTTATGCTGAGATTCAGGAATTAGGGATTCCACTCCATGTTCTGCAGATGAGGGTTCCCTCCTGGAAAGGCCTTTTAGGCCCATGACTTCTGAATATTTCCCATTCATTGTGGTCCCTTCTAGCCTGTCACTTTGCCGGATAGGTCGCATAGCCCAGCTGCAGTCTCCTCACCTTTCCAACATCACACTGCAGCCAAGCTGCTGCTGCTAACAACCATCACTCCAGGTTGATATTTTACAGCATCTGGTGGGAGCAGATATGTCCCTTCTAGCCCTGTGATATTCACCATGAGAAAAGGCAAGTTAAATAAAAATGAGTAAGCTAATAAAAAGGCTCTCCTGGTTAAAAGCTAAGTGATTACAGCTGCTATATCAGATTGCAAATGACAGAAGCATCTCGTAAAAGAGTCACCACATGCACACATACATCAAGAAAGCAAGCAGAAAGGCTGAGCTGTTTATAAATCTACCATAGAGAAAGGGATCCACGAGGGGATCAGTAACTCTGTTCACAGAGCTCTTAAGCTAATTCTTCCAGTCTCCAAAGGACTGCATCAATTTTAATGACACAGCTATGATCCTCCCAAACCATGAGCATGATTTCAAGGAGGTTCTGATCAATGCAGTCTCCTCTTAGACTTCAAATATCCACACACGTACCTCCCACATGCTGTCTTGCATGCATACACCTTGAGATTGAAGGCTTCTGAGAAGCACCAAATAAGCAGACATAACACTGAAAAAACTTCTACCATGCTGCATGGAGGGTAGAAATGAGAGAAATGAGGCTATGCTCGGTGCTCAGAGGAGAAACAGGAACACAGTTTTTTTTCAAAATGGACTTCTACCAAAACAAATCAGGTGGGCACACACCAAGTAAACCTGTATTTATGGCCATGGTACAGATTTGGGAATTTCCTCCCTGTTGTTGACCCCAAGCAGTGATGCAACCCATCCTCACTGTGCACATTGTCCAATCCCACACACTGAGCACTGCTCTCACCTGGTCACTGTGAAAGCAGCAATTCCCGGTTCTCAAATGACACATGGGAAGTGGTAATGACAAGCCCTAGGAGATGAGACTTTTCTAAAGTCACTAATGACTCCGTAGGCTTCACCTAGCTGGGGTGACTGACAGTCAGAGCCCAGTTGGAAAGACTAGGATGCTTAAAGCTCTTTTTGAGAAGGTATCAAAAAAGGTGCAATTGCAAACTTCAAGAGTTACTGTCAAAAGTATTGCCCCTGAACTATCTCTTCAAAGTTTTCTTTACAGAAGTTAGATCTTCCTGGTATAAACCATTTTCTTTTGAATCTCAATCCATCCCGAAAATGAGCCTAGTCCAATTTCCACTACTAAATGCTGATTCTCATTATCACAACCCTCATTTGGATAACACACTACTACACACTACTGCACACTGACACATACAACACTGCTTTGAGTCAAAGTTCTTATTATTAACCTTAATGACCAAAAAACCATGAATAGAAATAAGTCTGTACTATATGCTAACAATCAAATGAGCAACCACCTGTAGAAAACTGGCAGAACTGCATCAAATGGAAACACCTCATCTCTGCTAATATCAAGTAGGTTAAGGGAAAACAGGAATCAATGTGTTTTATCTTACACCTATATATGTTGATGCACACATGCATCCTCTTTTGGAATATGCACATGTATGGATATGTATATAACATTTGTATAACAGACACATACATGTTATACACAGCTTTATATCTGATTATATATCAACTTTATATAAAAACATGAGTTATATTAGATGTAAGAGTCTCCAAATCACATCTCCACAACACACTTTAGAGCTCAGGAGCTTTTGACATTCTTATCTGACAATCAACTCAAGTCAAGAGTGCCCATTACAGTTTGCTCAGAGTGCCCAGATTTCACATGGGCCAGGACCATTTGTTCCAGGACAGTTCTCCTTGAGCTTCCAATGGAGGCAGCAAGAAACTCTGGCTCTGCCAAGCTACCCTAAAAGATTGCCCTTCCCTTTTCCTCCAGGCTTCTAATTAACTTTGCAGCTTCTGTAACAAATGAAATAAGGTCCCACGGGTAATTTGACTGCTTGAACTACACAGTCCTGACTCTCACCCTGAAAACCCTTCACCATCTCCTACCCTTCAGCTGGTTTTCATGGCCTGGACACCATCTTCATTATTGTCTAACTTCACATTGCCACCTACCCAGGGCATCTCTTCTCTCTATGCCAGTGGGGCAGCTCCTTTTACTCCTGTTTGGATTTCATTAGCAGGAGTTTGAGTCTAAAAGAGAAAGTTTTGCTTCCTGATACTGTAACCTGCATCAGAATGGGCCCTGATCCTTAGGAGAGCAATGATGAAAGATGCTCTTGCTGGGCAGTGTCCACACAGACAATTTTTACTGACACTTAGGAACCTTAACTTCAAGGCTCTCTGACAAGATTGTGGTATTAACACAACTTGGACTGGTTTTTCAAGGGAATCTAACTTTCTTCCCAAATTTCATCTATTTTTAATATGGGTAAAGCAATACTTTATCCAACCTAATACAGAGAAACAGCTGAATAGGGTTTTTTCGAAGTTAAAAAAAAAATTAAAAATATTACCCTGAGGCAGAAGAGCTGACGGGGAAGATTTCAGCTCAAACAATGAAATACTAGCAAAGTTGTAAAACCTTTGAGAATAGGAGCTTGTAATAAAAAATGTTAGGCAACTTTAATTACAGTTGTTTCTGCCTGAGTAGTTGCCTATAGTAACTGTCCTCTAATGTTATTTTCTTTATGAAAAGCTAATTTAAAAAAAAATCCAAAGTGAAATTTATACTAAAATATACTTATCTAGGAAAAATTTAAAATACAAAATAAGAAAAAAATTGTCTATATATCATTATACAAATAAGACTTGTCCGCATATATGAATATATTTCAAAGTAAAATCAAGTGTCAGTCTATGGAGAGGAATTTTGACAAAAACACCCAAACGAGGATGGATCCAAGAGTGTTAAGAGAATGAAATGAGACCTGTAAATCACTGTCTTCATTTTTTGATTATATGATCCCATTTCTGTAAAGAGCGGAATCTGCCCCTCATGACTTGGCTCTGAAAGCTGGGAATCTCTAAAGATTCCGGTCTTCCTCTGTATCATTATTTTTCAGTTACATTTACATTCTCAGTTGCCAGTACAGCCTCTAATGTGCAATAGTTCGAATCACAAAACCCACATTGCAAAGGCTTGCATAAAAATTAATTAGCTTTCATCTCCAGAGAGCAGGGATCCTTCCAGGTCACTATGGAGGCCACTGGAGATGCAACCACAGCTACTTCAACACTGGAGCTCATCCCCAAGCTCCACTTTCCCCCCTCACCAGCATAATCAACTTTGGTGACAAAAAGGAAGCATTCCATCAGCTCTTTTACAAGACTGACACAAGCAACTCCATTCACTGCAACAACACTTCTAAAGTAGCAAGGAGCTCACATCAGAGGCTCATGAAAATGGTTTACATTAACTGAAAGAGAAATATTCAAAACCAGCATAAATTACTTCACTGTCATTTAACAAGTAATTTTTGGGTTTCATCCCACCAGAAACTGCAGTGCCAACCAAAGAAGGTGCTCCCAGACTTGCCCTTCCACGGAAGTGGGAGGCACCTTTCTATTGGCCATAACATCAGGAGAAACAGGCTTTAAAAGTGAATGAAGGACACATGACAAATCAAACCCGGAGAAGAAATCCTCTGCAAGGACATCCCCCCCCCCCCAACAGCACATACAATGCATTTTAACTTGGTAAACTGCAAGACTGGCCAATGTTTCTTACATCGTTCAGCTGTTTATTGCGGGCTGGGATGAGGGTACTGGTTAGCTGTTTATTCCCTGCCTTTAATGCTGCATCTCTTCTTGCTTGCTCAAGCAGAACTCTTGCTCGTTCTTTAAGTTCTTCCTGTCTTGACAACATACGTTGCTTAAAAATAAAGAAATATAATTAACAGCAAGGCAGCCTCAGGGTACTGGACGTTTACACAGTAGTTAATAGCCAGCAGCCTTCCTATACAATAAAGGTCAGGATCCACATGAATTATGTTTTCATGAGGTGACAGAGCAATCCACAGAAATGAAAAGATGACCAAAATGTTTTAAAAAAGTCACAGGCCTTTATAATGTAAATAGGAGTTCTCTTCCTTCCCTTAAAACTTAATTTCTATCAATATTTAATGCATTTAAACTTCAACTGTGGAAAAAACCCAATTGGCTTCACAGAAGCCATGTCAAACATGCCATGTGTTTACTTCTTTACTTTAATATGTATGCAAATATGGATACAACAAAAATGCTTTGTTGGCTACTTATATGGGTACCACTCACTTATAACTTAAATTGAACACTAAGAGGCTGGGTACAAGGCAAAAAACCCTGCAAAAATATCTGCTTCTACTTAATTCATGGATATCCACAAGAAAGTCTGTTCTTCACACACAGGACTGAGTGTATTTGCAGAGCAGAATAGCAAAAGGGGGTTCTGCACAGGCAACATGAGAACATGAGCAGCTCCCAGACAGACCCACTCCCAAGGACTGGGTTCTTAGTCAAGGTCAGCTGGGAAGACTGGGAAAATGCATCTCTAGGCCTTTCCAGGAGCCAGAGCTGGAACAGGCATTGCCTGCTGTGCTCCTGCTACAACCACGTGGAAAAGGAGATGGTTGACTCTAATCAACAACTGAGTGTAGGTTCAGAGGGAGCCTCACATCTGAGATTTTATTGCCATGTGCAAATGCACCAATAATTAACAACAAAGAACTGCCTTTAAAGTCAACTCTTGCTTTTTCTTGGCCTGTTACACCCTTGCCCACGAAAATCTTCGCAGAGAACAAATCCTGCCTCCTCTTGCTCTTTTATTCTGTATGGGCCAAGCTGTTCCTTTCTCATCCAGTACACAAAGATGATGATGATGATGACGATGATGATGAAGAGAAACCTCACAAGACTTCACTGATTAAAGGAAAGAATTTAGCTGGCTCTACCAATATTTGCCCATTATCACCCATCTACAGACTGCTTCTCTTGCAATAAAATGAATCTTTATGGTGTTTATTCAGAAAAAAACCCATAAAAATATTTGAAGCAATTCATATTACCAAAAGACTGCATATATTCTTTTCTGCCAGAGCTAATGGCACAAAGCCCAAACTCAAGAAAACTCTTCACAGGGGTAAAATTATAAGCCTGCTTTGGCATTTTGTAAATGGAGGTGATAAAATCTTTTACATATTTTTATGATTATATGATTTATTGATAATACTCGGCATATACATAATATTCTCATTCTCACAATAAATCTGCAAGGTAGGTGGGCATACACTCTCATCTTTATAGAATGGAGAATGATATTGTGGTGAAGTAACATGCCTTAGGCCACTCAATGGAAAGCAGCATAATTTAACAGTCTGGAGTTTCTACCTCACCGAAGTGGCTATGTTCATCCAGACAAGATTTTTGAAATATCTTTAGCAAATTTTAAGGTATTCAGAGCTTTATATTCTTCAGGGATTAATATCTTCTTCCAGTTTACGCTTCAGTATGCAACACTCAGAGGAAAAGTGTTGCCATAGACAGAGGCAAAAGTTTTGGAGCCATCTTTGAGACAGCTGAGAACACAACTTTCTTTAATTGGAGCGAGATTGCAAAAATTAGAGCACATAATTTCTATAAAGTAGTTTTTCATGGAACGACTGTTTATCAGCACCACCTAATTCTTAGGCAAAATATTTATTGCCCAAAAATGAAAGTACACCAGTCACCTCGCCCTTTATGCCAAAGATTTGGTGTAAATTACAAACACAGAGAAAGAACTTGAGCAGCACCTCTGTCCTAACTCACAGACATAAATGTCTTACCTGGGCTGTTTTCACAGTTTGATCTGCATGATTTAAAGCTGTTCTGGCATCACTGTCAGAATCAGATTCTGTTTGCCTTGGAGAAGCATGTGGTTTCTTTGCAAGATCTGTATCGATATTATAGGAGTATCCAGGCTTAGAAATAGGAGATAAACTTGGTTTTGTGACAGGTGAACTGGGATCTGCTCTTGTGCTTTCTGTGGAACCTATACATCCCAGCTTTTCTTGCTCTGAGAAACCAGTGGTAGTGTCTAAGCTCTGGTGTCTCTTCTTCTTGTTATCTTCACAAGCAACTGTGGGAGACATATCCTCTTTTTGATCACTGACATGTGCTAAGTCACTGAAGTCTAAAGTATCAGTTATCAGCAATTTCTTCCTTCCCAACACAGGCTGCACTTGTGTTGTGTCTGTACTGCTAGACTTCCCAATTTCTTCAGATGCAGAAGTCCTTCCAGAGCTCTGCTGGGATTTCTGTGGATCCGTGTCACTTCGAGTCCTGCGTGAGGAAGGGGAAGCTGTGCTTGGGCTTAAATGGTCATCAGGAGTCTGATGCTCGCTCTCAGATTCGCCGACACCGCTGTCATTTACAAACACGGAGTCATCCTGAGAGGCAAAGTCTGCCAAACCACTGTCTGGTGGGTGCAGCTCGGGCTCCCGGTTCAGGTCATTCAGCTCTGCGTAGAACTTTTCCTGGTCGACAGAGCTGTTTGTGTCCGTTTCATAGTTCCCCACTTTGTATGTGCTTTTACTGCTGTTCTCCTCTATCTGAACCACGTTCAACTCCTGGCCACAGAAATGTGCCCTTATTTGATAGAGATAGGTCATAACAGTCAGTTTGTCAGGGATGGCTAACAAAACCATGTCTGAAGGCTCCAGCAATCGTGATATTCCCAAGCTGGCAAACCCGTCATACGCCTTTAAAAACAGACAAAATAAAGATCACAGTGTGGCAGCTTCTTACATATCATAACATCTCAAGAATGCAAGTGGAAGTTTTAGTCAAAATAAGCAAGCCTAAAACATATGCAGTATTACAGGAAGAATATGGCTCCAACTCTATTACTTATTATACTTTTGGCTTCATTATAACCATTACTACTTTTTGTTGCACCATCCAACATCCAGGTCATTGATTTTTCCTGATGGCTTCTACATATCTTCCAGGGTATCTTCATGGCAAAGCAAATTGAGAGAATGTAACCAGCAAAAACACTCAAATGGTGTTGTTTTAAATATTTTTAACATACTTCAATGCCATACTGTACTAAAATCTTTGGTAACTCAAAATTTTGACACTTCTATGAGTAAACAACTATTCATGAAACTGCAGCTTGAAAGCCCTTCTTTTTCCACTACGAAAACCTACCAATATCTTAAATGGTTCTCACTCAAGTAGCAGGAAACAAGCAAACAAAAAAGGTCTAACAGTTGGACCAGAAAAAAAAAAAAACTCAGGATGGCTTTTTAAGATAAGGAACAAAGATATAAGAGACACGACACTAATCCATCTTGAGCTTTATCACTGATGATCAACCTTCTGCCTTCTATTGGTCATGTAATTGCAGTGATTTCTGCTGATGAAAAACTATGCCCAGATAGCCAAAAAGAACACCACCACAGATTACTTGACGCTAGACACAAATCACATTAATCCATCAAGCAAATGCATTTAAAAAACATTTGTTGATGCTAAATTTATAAGAAAGAGAGAGTGAAAATCATTCCCATTTCACTTTCATTTCTAAAAGCTAAACAGTTGCAAGCCTCCCACTTTGTGAGGCCACATTGTGCTCTTACTTCTGGCCCTTTAAGTGAGTGGGCTTGGTGCATCAGGTTTTTCTAGTTTTGGAGAATTAAAGCCGTTTCTCAATTTACAATTAATTATTACTATCCTGGATTAACCTTGGAAGACAATATTGTGTTTCAAGGAAGCCTTTAAAAGGCCTCCTGTTAGCATAGATGCACTCAGTTAAAGCATGTGGGCTTTTCCTCCCCCAGGAATCCTGCAGCTCCTTTTCACCATCTCCTGAAGGGGCTTACAATGTTCACAGTCGATCCTACACTATTTTGAACAAAAGCAGATGCTAAATTTAAGACATGGCTGAGAAAACCGTCCTTTCACAAGGAAACAGTAACACACATCACTGACTTCAACTCTTCAACTTTACATTTTTTCCCTTAGTTTCTCTAGTTTTAAAAGAATAGGGGAAAAAAATAAATTATGATTTTTTTTTTTAATCCTTTTGGTTTTCATATTAGTAAGTTCTCAACAGTGAGACAGAATGTAGGGCTGGGCTGGCCAGCTCCCAGCAGACAGATATTTTGTTTGCTCTGAGAAATGGAGGTGCTCTCTTTCTCCTTGCAACATCACTCCCTACTCAAGGGTCAAATAGTTTTCATTTCAGCTGCTTTTCAAACTCTGCTTCCAAAAGCCAGAATTTATCTTCCCGAAATCCTGTGTGCTTCCTCTCATGCTCCCAAAGCATTTTAGGTGAAGTAATTTTTATATCATTCTAACAAATTATTCACAGAATTTATCTAGGCATACAAATGGTCTGAATAATTTATTTTTAAGCTCTTCTGGCTCTCCCCATGCAAACTGATTGGGCCTAAAACCACTGTTCATCTTTGGTGTGGTATTTCTTGGGAGGGTTTATTATTATTGTTATGCCATTTATAAATACAGAGCTGTGCTTAGATATAGGAGTAGCAGTAGCAAACATGACTGATGTATTTGCTGATAGAAAACTCCAGATGGAGCAGAACAACACCAAAATGAGAGGTGGGAAGGAACAGAAAAAACTTGGATGGTAGAAGAGGGACAGTTGTCATTTACATGGTCTTGGGAAATACAGCTGGAGGAGCAGGATCAGGCTGGCTGTGGAGGAAAGGGAGACAAGATGGGTGGAACTGAATAGGCACGAGGAGCATGGAGAAGGGTGAGTTACAGAACAGTGCAGGGATTTGGGTGGGCAGCCTAAGGCATGGCAGATACCAGGAATGATGAATGCTCATACAACAGCAGAAAACAGGCTGGGCATGAACGTGTAGCAAGTCTGTTGTCTGTGGACGAAAGGTAACACCAGGATGTGTTGTTCGCTAAGTGGGTCAGTGCTGATTCAGTGGCATAAATAACTTGTTACCCCACACTGCAGGTAGTGGGAGTTACCATCTGAAGAATGAAAGGACTTAAGGACAGGAATAGCAGTCCACGGCAGCCAAAGCCCATGGACATAACTTGACCTAAACTCTTTTTATATTCTCAATTTCTTATTTATATGCTAATGAAACTAAATTCTCTGAGTATCTCCCAGGGTCTACGAAATGAAGGTGGGGACAGTGTTTCAGGATTGTCAGGAAACGTACTTGCTTAGAAGCAACACTACAGCAGGATTGAATTTGGAATGATGGAGATTCTCAATACAGATGAAACCATTTTTTGTTGGCTACTCAGTTCTTCTGGTGATGCCCTGCTGACACCTAATACCTATTCCCCATCCCCTCTCATTCTCATACACATTTTTGCTTCTCTCCTTTTAGAGTACACTAGATACGTAGATTGGCATGCCAATAGTCTACAGACCATTGCTCTAGAAATAGCAATTCTGTGTTCTGGATGTGCCCATACAGCAGAGCATGATGGGTTCTCTACCAGAAAAGCTGGGAGCTTCTTGATATTCCAGCATATTTATAAACGTATCATATTTCTAAATAGTTTGTAACATGGTATTAATAGAGTAAATTTTCCGAGTCTAATTATTTTTGTTAAACAGAGGCGTAACTCAGCCTCGATTTTTGCAAATGTTTATTTCCCTGCATGTTTAACACTGCTCCTGCATGATCCTACTCATGCCAACAAGCACCTCCTTCACATGCAATTAGATATGTGCTTATGACTTTGGGGAATCAAATTGTAGCGGTGAGCATTCTTTATTATTATAAAAACATGACTTCAGCTTCAAGGTAAGGAATATTTTCCATTTTGACTCAATACCCCTGTAATTCTGAATTCTTCTATTTAAATGCATAATTTAAAAGAATTCCTTTTAAGAACTGAGTATTTTATTAAGATGATCACTCAAGTTCAGATGTATGGAGGAATTTGTTAGAAATGGCCAAAAACTGGGGGGAAAAAAGCATCATAAAAATGGAAAGTGCCAATTGAACATCCAAAAGATATTCCCACACAATAATCTCTCAAATGAAACAAGCTTCTCTAAACAATAATTAAAACAAGAAATCCATTATTAGAACCATCCTGTTGAGCCCTTCTACTTCTCATTCCTTCATCCCTTAAAGATTCAGCTTATATTTTTAAAGTAGCTTATATTTTTAAAGTGCAGGACATGTTATTAGCAACGTGAAAAATTTCTATTGTTGATAAGGACCTATACTGCCAGTATGCTGTAACTTTAATACATTTTTCATTATTTTTAATTTCATGATTATTTAATAATAATCAAATGGACATATAAAATCAAGTTAGCTGTCTAATGTTACTGGGAAGGCAACATGGATAGTTAGCTATAGCTGAGATTTAAGTAGAAGTACAATTCTTTGGACCAGCTGGGAAAGTATACCTGTAATGTTTGTAATTTTCTCAAATCCTGGTTTCTCTTTTGTTCCTGACAGAAATTTGAATTTGCAATGTGCACCAAAAATACCTTCCAATTCAGAATGATGCCAATGTAGTAGCTGTTTGGGATTTTTTAAAATGTATGTATATTCAGAACACAAAGCCTATTTACCTATCTCCCAATGAAGTTTTTTCTTTTTTTTTAAATTTACTGACAAGCTGATTGACAGACATCAATTGGGATCCATCAGCACAAGCACCACAGGCAGTATTCCAATCATTTCCCAACTCTGTAACACACTGACATATTGGCCAAGATCAGATGTCACAGGTAAATACCCTTTTTATTCAGCATCAGTGGCAGCACCAAGTTGGCAAGTGGTGGGGGCGTGTTATAAAGAACCTCTGATGGTGTGCCTTTTGTGAAAGTCCATTTCCATCTGTAATTATTCTCAGTATTTGCACTGAAATAGTTGTCTCTTAAGATTTCTTTTTTTTATTATTATTAAAATACAAACAAGGTCATGCACTTCTAAAAGATATACTCTTACGGGTTAACCTTTAATCTATGGTGTCCCTTCTGGGGAGGCGGGGGTGGGGGGAGGTGGAACAACATTTTAAAAAGAAGGAAAAAAAAAAAGAGCTGCTTCAGACAAAGAAAATCATCCTATTCACCCAAAGATGTTATTTTAATTGGTTAGGAGGAATCATTGTCAAATGTGTTACATATCTGCATGGAATTTCTAGGCAGCCATTGTTGGCAGTGCTGCATTCACTCTAACCAAGGGCACACGGGGTTATCTGGCAGAACTGTGTGAGGCCAGGAAATAAATCTGCAGGAAGCAACTGAGATACTCAGTGTAGCTGTCAGGCAAAGGCTGGCAAAGTGATGAAAGAAAAAAACTGCACAATAACAACAATCACTATTTCTTCAGTTCTGGAAACTATATCCTGTTAGAAAGACAGGCTGAAAAGTTCACTGTTTGCCATCACAGTTGCACAAAGAAAAGATGACTGATGATACTGCTAACATTTTTAATTAGTAATCTATTCTTGCTTTTTTATAATCCGGCTTAATTAGGTCAGATGCTCAACAAAACTTGAAGTACAAAAACATATGGTCACAGAAACTACTGTGATGTCACAGATAATCCACTTAGGTCATTATAAGTCCTCATAGTATAATGAAAAAAATATCATCAGCCAAACGACTCATTAGATAGGAGCAGCTCAGAGATATTTCATTATTTATAATACTTAAGTACTAAATTAAAGACAAGTAACTCCCTGCCTAACACATAAGTGTGCAGGCACATTAAAATATAAACAAAATTAATTTTAATAAAGCACTTTCAGAAATTCCACATAAGTAAATAATACTAGACTGTAGGTATGTTTGCTATGTAATATTGAACTGGATTAATTTATTCAAAGTGTATTTTTATACCTTCATCCCAGTTAAATTATAGTGCCTTTTAAAGCAGTATAAAAATAAAATCACAGCATTAAGAAGGCAGATACTTAAAAACAATTTTCAGATGATCGTCAGGAACGATTTTATTATCAGTGACTCACATGAAAATTGTAATTTCTAAACATGTCCCTAGGGCCCAACTGAAGCTTGTAACATGTCTAAAATAGTGAGCAGAAATAAAAAGTCTTCCGGTGATTCCCAAACTGAATTCCTTCCTCTTAACAGAGAAACTTTTCACATCTTGCACCTAAAAAAAGTGCTTTAAAACAGTTGAACGGCACAAGGCTATGAACTGTTTTGCTAGTATTTAATTTTTTTGTAAAGTATTATCTCAACACCTTTTGTCCTAAACTTCCCGCGTTGTGCACACCACTTCATTCAGCTGATGCATTCTAAGAGTAGGTGTAAAATTTCAGCTTTAAAAATATAAAAACCACCATCAAAGCAATATCATCCATGTCCAGTTCTCAGAGCGCTGTTAAGGCAACAGCAAGAGAAGCCTTGTGTGCCACAGTCCAAGAGCAGTTATGTTTTTCATTTTTTTAATTACGTGGCTGATTGGAAAAATCAGAGCAGTGCTCACAGAAGGCTGGCCAGACCCATCCTCTGCTTTCACAGTTAATGTAGGCCATACAAATATTAAACTCTAATGCCAGCCTCGCACTTGTTGTGAATGTTAAAACCACGACAAACTCAAGTCAATAATGCATCTGATTTGAGCCGCGGGAGGCCAAATACCTTCTGTGAGCCGCAGTTATGACCTTACAAAACAACCACACTTTCCCAAAATTAATAAAAACCTGCAGTGAAGTCAAAATTGAGGCTATGGTGTTTTTTTTTTGTTTTTTGTTTTTTTTTTTTTTTTTGCCTGGCAGTTCTTACCTTTTTGTTGTTTTCTTTAATATCTTGAGGATTCAGGGACTTGTAGTCACTGAGGGGGAAAATGGCACAGTGGGTATATACAGTATTTGATAAAAGCAGCAGTTTTAAAACAAACTAAATCTAAAAATTTGACATACAATAATATCATACAGTAACTAGCAATTTCACAGCAATTCAATCAACAAAACTAATAGTGTGGAAAATTAAAGGAAAAAATAAATAAATAAATAAACACCGATTACATGTTTCATTGCCTGAAGCTCTCCATCTAAAAAAGAAGTTAAGGCAGAGACTAGAGGCCAGCCTTGACAACCAAATTTACCAGGAGGTAATCCGTCCTTGTCAGCATACAAAGAGCTTATTCCTCTCATCTCATTTCAACACTAGCGCAATTCTCATAATCATCCTGAAGTCAGTTCTTTGTATAAGATTAAGAAGAAGAAAAACAAATCACAGAGAGGGGAGAAATAATTGTTTATGCAACAAGGGAGTGCAAAGAGGTCACAAAGTTTGAGCATCCATAAACCTGGTTTCTTAGAAAGGACAGTTCCCTGCTTGAAAGGAAAGGGTTAAAGTTCAACACCTGAAACACACCGATATTTGATTTTTAATTTAAAAAATTGTTTGGTATTTCTATGAGAGTTAGCTTATGCAGGAAAAGAATATACAACTTACATTAGGTCTGGTCTAAAGTGATGTAATATTGCACAAAAGGATAAACCATTTCTCCACGACGTGGTAAAATTGGTGATTTTCACTCCCCTATAGTTTTTTGTAACTTCTTTGCACCACACAAGCAGTGACTGACTAGCGTTTGGCTTTCTCCCCAAAACAGGACTTGGTATTGGGCTTGGCTGGAAAAAAAAAAAAGAAAAGAAAAAGAGAGAAGATAAAAGAATTTAATGGAAGATGAGAATTAACATTAATTGACCTAACTAGATGATCTGTATCCTTTGATGTGAGTTTAGGTCCTTCACAGCTGTCAGTTTACAATGACTGTAACTTGCAAAAGACACAAATCGCGAGTTATTATCTAGAGTTGTTGCCCTAGGCACTTGTCTCCCAAGGATGCAGATATACAGGATTCCAGATCTACACAGGAGAGGAGGCCAAGAACTGTACCAGTGGAAACAGCTGTGCTGAAACACTTACGGCACAGCCCTGCACAGCCTGTGATACGCAGCCTTGAAAACCCTTCCCAAAATTCAGCCATGAAAAAGCATCCCCACAAGTCCTTCCATTATCAAAGTCACAGCATAGGATTGATGGATTCCTCTGGTGCAGGCTCCAGAGGACAGTTTTTGGTGCTCTTTCTGTGCCAGTGAGGGATTGCATAAAGGTAATTATGGCCCTGCGTTTCTAAACAGCCACTTCCAGCCGTACCCTAAGAGCTGCCTCTTCCAGGCTCTAGCTTTTCCACATGGAAACGAAATTTTGGATGAAAATTGTTATCAGAAGGTGGTTTCTAACAAGTGTCATTAGCTAACGACTATTACACCATCATTAGCTAGTAATGACCATTTCCAAAAGTGTTATTTTGACCCTTTTAGTAACATTTCTGTGGGCATAAACCATGAAATAAAATAGAGTATTTCAGGCATTTGGTATTTGTCAGACTAGCTGCTGTTCCTCAAATCCAGCATACTGATTGCAGCAGATGTTTTCAAGACATACACACTTATTTCCCTAGGAAAACACTGCCACTTTAAAAACTTCTTAGATTTAATCAAACAGGCAGAATGCGACTGATGCAAATCCTACATCTGAATTACAATGGAAGAACTGAGATCACCTATTTTTTCCAATATAATACAATTAAAAGCATATATACACAACAAACAAGCTGCTGATGTACTTTAGAGGTAGAGAGTTCCCAAATTAAGACAAATTAGGAGCAAGTAATTTACTATATCGCAGCCACTTAAGTTTATGGTCAGATGGATTTACTTGTTATTGTCTATTTGTGAAAGACCAACGATGCCCCCCCTTGACTGAAGCCTGTCAGTGCTCAGCAATTAGTTGCTATCAACTCATTTGTTTTCACTGCTTCTGGAGGAAAAAAAAAAAAAGCGCACAGAGCAGGGGAAGTAATTTTTCATTTACTGTCACAATCAGCCCTAAAAAGTTGTTGTATAAACACACTACCTCCTCATCAGACAGAAGCACTGCTAACTCATTTAGAAAGTGCAAAAGATATACCTTGCTGAGATTTTTTTAAAATTCCACATCATATGTACAAAATAACTTGCTAAAAAGTGCTTATATTTTGTAATCCTGTCAACCATTCAAATCGGCATGAACAAATCCATTAGCGATGAGACAAATATCTCTAAATACACTGAATTAACAGCTTCAACAGAGATATACAAAACAGGGAGGGAAAAGCAGCAATAAATTATAAACTTTACCATGCACAAGATTTCAATCAGACAAATATTGCATAGGAGCTGCCAGTTACTCCAGATTTAGTAAAGTAATTCAGATGATGTTTTTCTTCTGTTTTTTTACAACTTGAAGCAAAACCCAGCAACCAACCATTCACCTCAAATTTAAGGTGCTACGTTACTTAAAATATATTTGCTATTATAAGTTATATATATGGAAATAACTCTACTGAGAGAAAATAATTAAAATAGCAATATCAAATTGTGGAAAGATGATATTTTAACAAATGTTTAATGCACAAAGCTACTTCTTCAAATCACAGAACACTACTTACCAGATATATCAAATGTTAATTATAAAGTCTTAATACTTGCTGCTGAAACTCTCTACAAAAATGTTAAATTTTCCAGTCACCACCTAAATGCTTTCCGGTTAACTCTGAAATTGCCTTAGGCAATATTGTCATTTAAATGCTTTAATTACTTATCTAACACATTGAAGATGTAACTGAATTTAAAACTAGGCTTTACGAAACTAAATCCAAAGGTATTAAAACAATAAATTTAGCAGAATTTCATGTTTTATTTAAAAATTATCAATGTTTAAAAAGATGAACTACAATTCCTTGAAAATCTATATTTAAGCTGGAGCTGTTTTCCATGTTTGTCTTTCCACTTACATTAGATTTTCTAAAATCACTTCATCCAGAATACGGAAGATTTAGGACGTGCATAATGTGCATAACACACACAATTTTCTCTTCTCTTACCTGATAAAGCAGAAATTGTATAAGGTTTTCTTACCACACTTATTAGTCCATGTGTTTTTTGATAGAGATGAAGTTAATACTATGACAACGTTATGCTCCTAATCACCACCTGCATCAAAGCTTTCCTTATTTAATCTACGATAAAAGCATTCAACCACAGACACAATGGAAATACATAAGTAAAGGCAGAACTGTGTGCGCGCACTTGACATGCCTTCAGAGGGGTTAACAAACGCTAGTTTTGAGTTGCTTTTTTTTGTGTGTGTGTGAAAAATCATTACGCAAACCATTTTCTTTCAATATTTGTATGTTGCACATATTAGTTACTGGTTTGGTGCAAACACAATTACTACCAACTGCCTATTTCTAGCATGTATTTACTCTGCATGACTGCTAGGAACAAATCAGATGAAATGAAAATTTAATAACCTTTTTCTTCCATCATTCTTTTCAGCACTGACTACACAATTCTTCTAAACGACACAGCACTCATGACTTGCCTTTTTGAGTTCAGAAGCCAAAGTCCCTGCAAACTCAGCTGGAAATGCCACTAAATAGCCCGAGACATCCTCACCAGATTGCCAGAGCTGCTCACTGATCAACAGGTTGTGGAATCTGACACAACCAGCTCCTGCCCAGCCATGGTGCAACTGCACGGCAAGCACAGAGGTTCCAGAGCTGGTCCCTCACATGGCAGCTCAGATCTAAATGCAGCATCCTGTCGATGGATTTATCAGCTGGAGTCAGCACTGGCTTCAGGATATGTCTTCGTTTCACACCCAACAAAAGCACTGAAGTCTCTATTCTTCCTTTTACATGTTCTGGAAGCTCATTTAATATGTTTTATAGTGTGTGCATTTTTTCTCTTGGGAGATTATCCCATCAGACCATTACTCTATGTTAACAAGAGAACAATAGCTTTAAGTATGAGGCTGCATCCCCACACTTGAAAATATCCAAATAAATGTTTTGGTGCTCTGAGGAACCCAGCACCAGGCACAGTGATGGCTCACAGAGGGAGGGTTGAGATGCATCTCTGACACACAGCCCAACACTCAGGAGAAGAAAATCAAGACTGGAACTGTGATGGGAACATGGAGCTATGGGACTCTGGCACAGCGAGCAGCCAGAATGAAGACCATAGGGGCTCAGTCTGAGGATCTCAAGGGTTTGCAGACAGGTTGCATGGGGGTAGAGGTTTTAAAAAAAAACAAGAGGTAGTGTTGAAGCCCAGAAGAGAAAGATACTGAGAGGAGTAAGCAAAAAAAAAAAAAAAAAGTGTGTAATGTAGGTGGAAGACTTATGTGGTTTGAGTTTTATATTAATGAACACAACTCCTAAAAGAGGAAAGGAGCTGAGACAACAACGCAGGACTGGTAATTAACTGCAGGAGAGGAAGCTGAGATTGAGATAGGGCTGAAAGTCAGAACAGGGAAGACCTATAAACAATGAACAAACAAGTTTTTCCCTCAAGAGGCAAGTACAGACACTGGCCTCTAACTTATTTGACTGAGCAAAGTAAAAGGGATTTTCCCGTACCCCTATCAAAACCACGGTGCTGTCTGGGCTCACTGAAAATTGTGCAACCATTAAAATGCAAGATAAAGGAAACGAAAGTAAGGCACAAGTATGTGAGTGAAAATGTGCAGCATGTGGCTGGATGTAGAAGTTTAGGGAACTCAGCTGAACTGAACAGTCTGAAAAGTTGTATAAAGGTGCAATAGGAACAAGATACCACGTACATTTCAGTCAAATAGATAATTTTCTACCATCAGAATGATACCCTAGAATTTTTTTTTTTAAACAACACAGGACTTCACCCATAGAAATGTCCCCTTAGCCTGGGAGTATGAGAAATTGAATATAGCTCATTTAATAGAATTTATGCCTTCGGCAAGGTCTGCATGTGTCCAACATGCATTCAATTTTGCATATTCTGGGCTAAGGAACAGTCTGGGCCTAAGTCAAAAGGTGGTTTTTACTAGTATCAGGAATATCAAATACAATATGGAAAGAGTCTGCAAAGATAGAATAGAAGAGCTTTCTATTTTAGTACAAAATTTTTTTTAAAAAATCCTCATGACCCAGTTGTGCTGAGATGTTCTTTACTTAGGGTAGTTAGGTGTTTTTTACATAGGAGGTGACCATAACATAACAATTCAGCGACACATCAAAATATAAGTGGCTTCTAGTAAGGCAAGAGCATCCATGTATTAGAAAATACACATTTCCTGGAAAGAAATGTTAGTTCTACTATTCTGTTACTTTGATACACAAACTTATCAGCTCAGGAGTACATTCTTCAACTTTGTGCTCTCTCTTTGCATGGTATGTGGTTACACAAAATGTCTCTGGTTCCTACTGTCCCTAAAAATGAAGGAGATATGAAAACCCAGCTGCTGGACACAAGTTACAGATTCAGTGAATTTATTTCTTACATGTGATTAATAACAGGCATTTAGGTAATCTCCAGGTTTCATCAGCAGCAGACATCTTAAAACTTTGCCTTCCTCACTCTTGTGATTGTGCCTACAGGTAATGTGGATATGCAATAAAATATAAACTTTTCTCTCAAAAGCCTTAGGCATAAGCTTTTAATTGCTTATCATTTTACAGGTTTAATTTTGGCACAACCAAACCAGTCCGTGTTCAATCACAGCCCAACATTTAGACATCTGCCTGAGCTGACAAGATGCTCTCATGTTTGAACGTAGCAAGGTGAAGAAGAAGGTGAAATCCTTAGGACACACCTCAAGTTAGCAGTTGGTCAAGTAGGTCTAATTATTTCATGCAAAAGGGTTTTGAGTTGCCTGTTACATATTTTGATGGCCAGGAGTCTGGAAGGAGCTTTTCCAAGCCATGCCTGGGCAAGGAAAGGAAAGCAAGCCTGCAGATGACTGCCTCTGGTTGCTTTTACTCTGAGCACCAAGGAAGTGGTCTGGCAGAAAATTACAGTATGTGATCATACAATTGAAATGTGCACATGTATATAACCTACAGGCATCCAGTGCACAAAGATGGGAGAGACTGCAGTAACAAAGGCTACTGCTAAGTACTTCATTTTGTAATTTTTGTAATTATCTGGTAGCCTCCTTTTGCCTTTTACTTTGTTTAGCAATGAAGTAACATTTTCTTAGCAGAGTCTTTTAGGGTTTTGGTTTGGTTTTCATTGTAAGGGATTAAAGGATGAAAGAACCCAAGAATTCAGAACTAAACTCTAAACCTTCAGAACCAAAAGTCACAACACATCAACCACTGGACAATTGCCTCACTTGCACAACAGGACACAAGGCTGTCTGCTCATGGCAATCAATTAAGAGCAAGACAGACGATTTATTTCCAGATGACAACCTCCCCCGTGGATGTTCTCAGCAGAGAAGAACAGGACTGCACAGGAGTGTGGGCAGCTACCTCACCAAGCTGAGAAGCCCTAAATTTATTAGCTAATTGCAAGGAGATTATGTTAATGAACCAGTAAAAGAGAAACAAATCTGAGACAACTTAATGAATTGATTACTTATGCGTAAGTAATTTCACCTGATGGTCAGTACAGCCAGGAAAAAAGTTCTAGTCATCTCCTCAGATTGAATTATTAAAAAGGGATTGGCCAAAGCTCACCTAGCTTCTCTTCCCTGAGGTCGCATAATCTTTGTCTTGAATGCCGTGTTTTCAATTAAAAAAACCCAAGAAAAGGTATGTAACTCATACCATTAAGCAGAAGCAAACGTGGAGCTCAGTCTCTGATGATTACACGGATTTGTAGTGTAACAGTATGAACAGATGACATGCAGGGATGGGGCCTCATTTTTCTGCTCTCAGAAGACAGGCAGTTTCCTTGTGTCCACCTTCCTTTCTCCAGTTGTCCTGGTGGCATGTGGGCTGAAGGCTCTGCTCTCATGTAATCTGTGCTGGAAGCCCAGATGAGCTACCAGGATGCTGCTGGTTCACAATCCCTGGCTCTCTGCCACGATGGGAACGTTCAGGGTTTTGGGCAGGTTGCCAGAATTAAGCAACTTAAACCACAGATGAGGAATAGCAATTTTCAAAGCTTTTAACTTTGTTAAATGTGAACTGAACTAGCAAAACGCACCTCCCTGGGCCCAAGGCTATCTCTGCCACATTTCAAAGGCCTGAAGCAAACAATGGAAGTGTTAGAGCTTGTCAGAAAAGGTCACAAGAATCTCTTCTAAAAGAAAGCACAAGGCAAACTAAAAATGAGAGTCACTGCCAATTCTTCCTAAAAAACAGTGAACTCTTGTTGCTTTTGCAGGAATTTCTTTTGACAGAGCCATTAAATAAACACAAGTCATTATGCCACTCTTCTGAACACTTCAACGGACATGGTTTTTTCAGGCAACCTTCTGATGTTGGCTCATTAAGGTGACATTGCTCAGAACTTAACAGTTACCTATTTTGTAAATCTACTGCATCATTTATTTTAATGCCCAACCATAGGCAGATTTATGGAAGCATTAGCCTTTACTCATGAGAAATCTTTGTTTCAAATACTTGAGAACACAACACAGATGCCAGATTTGTGCAGGTATTGCAGTAACAAAGGAAAACAATCTCTGTTTGGGTGTGCTTAGAGCACTCAGTATTTTTAAGCCTGGTATTACTGTCACAGTACCTCTGAAGGCCATAGTACACTTCTGGACAGTGGAAATAAAATCTGTGTACTTTACAATCCTTCACGACGTGCTGGTATCCATGACCTTGCACCAGGCATAAAGATGGATATTCTTAAAGCTCTTTAAGTCAGCTATAGATAAATGAGAATTTAATGGAAATAGGTTTTTGCCTTGATAGACTACTGCATCAGCAGCTGACTCTATGTAAACAATCACAACATGGAGATTAACAAAAGTATTGCCTCCCCCCTCAATGGTAAGGAGAAGTTGTCCACAGATGATGGGGAAGCATCTGAAATGCTTAGTACTTTTTTCTACATCTGTCTTTATTCCACAAATCAGATGCAAGTTGGAGACTTGCATTACTCATACAGGCACAGAAAGGCCAGATTTCAGTCCCGTGTGGAAACAGCTTAGATAAGGCCAGATGCTTTCAGATCAGCTGAACACATTTAATGTAATCCTAGGGTACTGGAGGAACCAATATGAAACAACATCCAAAATGAACGGTCAGTTTGGAAACTTGAACACAGGGGAGATATCAGAAGAGTAGGAAAAAAATACATTTCCTTCTGGTCTTTAAATGCATAAGAAAAAGGTCAAATAGGAAGAATGCAGACAAGCAAATAAAAAAGAGATGGAACAAATAATTAAGGTGTTTCTTGGCACATGAAAGTTAAAAGAAGACAAGCAACAAACATTAATTTGTTGTCAACAAATCATGACTAGCAATCCAAGTTCTTCTAATTGAGGGAAGCAGGGAGTAGAGAAGCATCAAATAACAGATTACAGATGTAGCTGACTTCTTTTAATTGTCTTTCAAGATGCTCTCATAAGGAAGCATGGAAAACAGAGCCTTAATGAGACTCACATAAGAGCAAAACAGCCTGGAAAACTATATCCAAGACAAGTTTTCGAAGATTCTTGGAATTATGCATTAAAAGGGGTTCTGCAAAAGTGTCTCTTTAGGTTCAGTGAAAGTCTGAATTAGGAAGGTGAATGATGCTCTAGACAAGAAGCTGGGATGGACATCAAATGCACTATAAGAACTCCAATGACATAAAAAAGAATAAAGTTCTGAAGAAAACAGTATGAAATTCAATAGGTACAAGTGAAACATAGGAAGGAGTAATCATTTACATAAATGCGGGATGAGGAAGAACTGGTTAGGTAACAGTTCTTCACAAAAGGATGTGGGGGAAACAGTCTATTCAAGCTGAACATAAAGTAAACAACATCAGGTAGTTGTGAAAAAGACAAACATCATACTGAGATGTACAGACAGGACTAAAGCTTGCAAGGCACATATTGCCTCTCCCGTTCCACTCAGCATCCACAAAACCACAACAAAAATTTTATGTTCAGTTTTCCCTGATGCAGAGTGTAAGGAAGATGAGCCCAAAGAAAGATCAAGGGAAAAAAAAGGCAGGAAGAAAGCTGGAGGACATTTAGGTAATTTATGTTACAAACAAATGATAAAGGAAAGTAACATGGTAAGTCTTCAAGCATATAAAATTCTCAAGAAGAAAGAAAACTCCTTGAGCCCCATACCAGTGTTTATCAAAACAAAGTTACAGGCTTTAATTGCTGGAGGTCAAACCCCAGGAGGAGTAATCTGTAATATTCTGTAATGAAGCACTCAAGACTGCCTGGGAAAGCCATGGATGTTTCATTATTGGAGGTCTTTAACAACAGGTTGAAGAAATCTTTCATTTTGTAAGAGAATACTTGGGCTTTGTGCAAGTAGAAGGACCCAAGTGTTCTTTTGGATGTACTTCAGATCCACACTGTGTGTGTCCCTTACCTCCAGAGCCTAGAGAGAAAGGACACAGCTTGCACAGGCTGCTGCCATCAGAGAGCAGAAGCCTGGCAGAGCTTCTTTCCATGCTCTGGCAGCAGGGCAAGCAAGCTGGAAAACGCCTAGTTCCCATCAAGCAACACTTCACATTGGCCACTTCCTGTTCTAAAAATTAATCCTAGCGTGGAGGTCCTGATATTATTTGTTCCATATGCAACTCATGCACCAATTCCCCGATGTTAATCAGATCTCCTTGCAAAGCACAGCGTATTTTGCTTTTTTTCGTGGCATGCAGCTACCTGAATACACAGAAAGTTCAGTAACCACTAGCAACTCTCCAAATGAGTAACTGTACAGTGTGTCTTTTCTCTTTCAGTTGTTTAGGAGAGTAGCGATTGAAGAAGTGTAACCCCACCACTCCAACTGCTCTTCGTGAGGACTACCAGAGAGGAAGGCTCCCTCTCAGTCAGCACATTTCCACAGAGTCACAAAGCCACTTTAAAATCTAGGATACATTAGAAAGGTTCTGTCATCTGCAAGGTAAGAGTTCAGGTCAAACCCAGGACAGCAGCCAGAAAAATCCCAGTGATTACAGCTGGGTGAAATGAGGTATTTAGGCAAACAGTAACACGTGAGCCATACTGCTAACCTAACCAGCTGGATTCAGCTCTCAGCCACAGCAGAGATGTCACAGACTGAACTGAGAAACAAAAATTACCTTAGAGGGTTTTTGAAAGAAAAAACAGGATGATGAAAAAGCCTTCTCTACCAGAAACGGAATGCTTCACTTACAAGCACCATTCATAAAAAAAAACAGAAAACAAAAAAGCATTACTAAATAAAGCAAGTGAAAAATTAAGGAATGACAGGCTTGAATATTCTTGCTTTAGTTGCCCAACAGAATAAGCATTATTTAAGTAGTGTGAAGGCAGATTGTTATCTTTACCTCTCTGAATAGTACCTTATTCTGTGAATAGTCCCCATGGAATAACAGCCACTACTCAAGGATTCAATGGCTTAATGAACATAACAAGACTGGCACAATCTGGAGCTTAATTTGCATGCAGTTTGAATATTTTTGCTTTATTAGTTTCATTTCAAAATAAAAATACACGTAAAAGTAGCAGCAATTCAAGTGCCACTTGGCTTAACATATATTTTTCCAGGAATTCTTACACTATTCAAATTTGCTAATTACTAGGACTTGTTCAGCTAAAAGGAGAAATACATGTTAAATGAAAATATCCTTTTTGTTTTATAATATGCAATTAACACAAGCTTTTCTAGCTTCCACACTGTCAAATCTATCCTCTTGAAAAATACACACATAATTTTCATGCAACAAATTAAATTTGGTGTGGTTATGCTTTTAGCACTCAACAAGTAAAAGCTTGTAAATGAAAAGCTGAAGCATAAAGGTATGGCAAGCTCATTTAAGAAATCAAAATCTTTGGGAGAGAGGAATTCTCTCCTGCAGAACTCAAGAAAAGCTACTAATAATTAAATACTGCCTCTGATTAACACTTTCCACTGCGTGTTTATGTTGAAAATCCTTGTTTAAGCAGATCGTGATACAAACCTAATCAAATCACTGTATTTCATTCTCTTATGATGCCTGGCTAATAACCACACAACAGTTGGAAACTGTCAAAATATTTTACAGCTCAATTGTAATTCCCATCCAAGTCTAAGCATGCAGTAATTGGGAGTTAGCCACGTTCCAGGGGTGTTACAGCAATGCACAGCAGTCAGGTCTTCTGAGTTTCATTTTTTTTAACACATGTAAAACTCCTAAATGATCCCCAGGATCTACTCCATAAAATTTTGAATTAAATATTAGTTCATTGTCCACAGAGATAGCCTTTTTTCATTAATTCGACATAGTATTTATGTTAACATTTTAAAAATTAGTTTCATATTTGGAACTACAGAATTTTTTCAGCTGCTTTTTTCTTTTCTTGGTATAAATTCCCTAAAGTAAAAAAAAAAATTTGTCAGATAAAAAATAAACACTATGAGCAAAACATTGTAAATACTGTAATATTAAAAGCTTCAAGAAAAAAATGCTGATTTCTACTTCAAGGAAGAAATTTTGCAGATCATATGCAGGAGAAGTATTCCAAGCTGCTGAGAGACAGAAGGAGAGAACTGCTACAATAGGGTGATGTGAGGAACTGGCCAGGGTTTTTCGCATGCACTATTACACCTGTAGTGTGCACAATACTCGTAAGCATCGCATCCAGGCGATGTCCTGATGGGCTTTCCTGAACAGACAGCTCCATAGGCTCTTCTGATTGGAGTCTGTGTTTCTAAGGCAGTACCAGAGATAAAGATTCATGACTCCCTGGTCTTTCAACACTGTTCCAATCACTAATCCATGCATTAACTGTCACTAACTCCCAGTGACAGGCAGATGACACCAGTGGATCCCCAACATTACATTGGATTAAAATCGTTAAGAGAAGTTATGCCTTTGAGCTTCCACAAATGGAAGAAAGTGTTACATTTCAAGTGCCTTTTGGACTTAATTTACATGGTGTGCTAAATAAAATTAAGCATTCCTGCCAGGTTCTCTATTGGTCCCCAGATGATGCAATGATTAATATGTTTGGTGTGAGCTGCTCATGATTCCGAACAGTCACCTGCAGACAGAACTAGGAAACACCTGGACAGAAGGACTGCACCAGAAGTCCTTCAACCAGTTATTAGAAGGAGATTTGGGGGAAGGTATGAATTGCTCGTTCTTGGGATGGGGGATGAGATGAGATTTATCAGAGAAGCCCAAGAAGCTACAAGAGGAAAATCTTCAGCCAGCACAAATGCAGGAAACTCACACTTGAGCCTCATACATCATCTTTAACATGTCTGATCATGTCCAGCTGTTACAGCATGCAGAGCACTTATCACTCACACATCTCAGTCTCCTGCAATACTCTTCACTGCACAAGCACCTCAGGATAGGTGGAGGCGGGAAAAGAAGGGAGCCTTCATTCCTACACAGGAATTTCCATGCTTTGGGAAGTGTAAATTAGAGCATTACCACTAGTCTGACAGTAAGTTTGCTAATAAATGTGTAGCAACATATCTAATTGCATAACGAGAGATTAAATGATTATGATAGTCTTTGAAATGGGGAGAATAAAGGGAAGAGAAAGTTAATGTAAGGGAGAGCACTGGTAACACAGCAAACCAGCTGTAATTTTGAAACTTTGACAAGCTATAAAAGCCAACTGCTCTAAACAAGCCTCCAGTGGAATCTACAAAGTTTGTTCTAATATTGAGTGTTAGTTCCAAGTTACATGAGCTTCTAAAAATTATTTAAAGGTGTAGGACCCATCATCTTAAAAACACAAGCTTTTCATACTTCTAGGCAACACTCAGCAGCAGAAGCATCACCCAAGACATGACTGGGAAACAAGTGTAGCAACATCATTTGATTAAGACCTACCTTACCTTTAAGGCTGCACAAGAGGGGAGTTCAAAGAGTCATTTTTCCTACAGTTACATTAAAACTTATAGAGTACCCAAACAGAAGTGTGGAAGGTCTAGTGGGAGAATGATGAGTTGACAAATATGTAGTGTGCATGGTGCTTTAATCATAGTTTAGGTTCTCAATGAGTTACATTCACATAAGTTGGTTTTTTTAAACCATATGTAAATACTCAAAAGTCATTTAGCAACGATTTTTATTTTCTCCTGTTCATAAAACCTTGGCAGTGTTAGGTGCTGCTGGTACTTAACAATCCTTTCTGCAAGTTTGGGGATGGGTGGGAGGAAGCAGGCAGGGGAGGGCAATGGACTCTCAAAACAGGAGTTGTTTAGGTAGTTAAGACTGGTCTGATTGGTGTCCCAAACTCCTTCTGCAGCTCGCAGAGCCCTGGCTGTTATGAAGACTCTTCAGAGCAGAAGTCTAACCAATATGCTCCAACCAGCCTTAGGGAACGCTGTCTCCATCCCTAACACGGAACACTACAGAGGCATCGTATGCCCTAAATCAGACACAGCAATATATTTGTAACTAACTTCACCACGAAAAGAGGTCAGCTCTTATGGAACCTAAACCTACAACTAACAGACAAACTCATCAACCAGTTTTTAAAAGAATCCCATAAGTTGAGAGGACAAAACAAGGCTATAGTAGGATTTGACCTCTCTTACTCCATTTTTACCCAATAAATATGAAAATACCCCAATTTTTTAAAATGTGAAACTATTTCTCAAATAGTTCCAAGCGGATATGCACTTGTCAGTGTCATTTAGATCACCTGGTTGAGGATCCACGCAGAGTCCATTACTCATGCAGGGACAGCGGCAAGAACAATGATAAGGAGTTTAGGGAAGTGAAATTGTTAAAATATGGCCAGAAAATAGGGCCATTGCATGATCCTGCTTTCTTTATTCTTTTTCTTCTGTATTGGGCATGAAATACTGCTAAAGCAACTGTCAGAGAAAGTGAGACTGAGGGTGATGAAGGACCGATTATAGCTCATCTGTGCTCAAAAAAAATCCCAAAACACACAAACCCACACAAAACCCAAAATCCAGAACAATACATTTCATTTGTCTGGGGACTAGTCACAGTACTGGCTTCCTGCAAAAAAGGAAGGAAACCCTCTTCCAAAAGAGATGAAAGTGCTCTGAAGCAAACTCCTTAATGTGCCATGTGTTGTATGGGTTCTACAACTCTTTAAATGCTTGCAGAAAAAGACAGGTTGTGATTTTAAAGCAACCACTTGTATATATTCAAGGAGAACAGAAATAGGAGAACATTTTAAAAATGTGGGGGCTCTCATCAGAATTATCTTCTTGTTATTTCCTATTACTCACACCTATGCCATATTCTGATCCTACATTTGAAAACAATGGCAGGTATGTAAACATAAAAAAAGATACTGTCCTAAAAAAACCCCTAATTCTAGCAGGCAAAACCCCAAACATCTTTTTTATAAAAGCCTAATCATGTTGCTATAAAGAAAAGTAAAAACAGTTAAATGTATTTGCAGAGAAAACTCCTTCTCTGAAAACCCCTCAAAAGCAATTTTTTTTCTTACTTTTTTTCCCCCCTTTTTAAATTTATAGTGGTAATACTCCATTAGCATTTTAGGCACAATGGAAAAGTTGTGGTTACAGTTATAACCACATTGAGCATTGCAACAATATTTGGTTTGCCATAGTTTTACACTTAAGCCTATTGATTGGGTTCTGACTTACACACCCATGTCTCACCATAAAAGATACAATCACATTAAGTCACTGAGTCACTGCTGTCAATGACAATCATGACAGACTACTTACCAATAGCACAGAGGGCCAGAAGGGCACTTTAGAAAAGCATCAATTCTTCAGCATTGCTTTACTGTGATAAAAGAAAGCTTTTCACAGAGTTCCTAAGAGCACTTTCGCAACATTAAGAAAAGGGCTCATGGTTATACAGAATATGGTTGAGTTATGAAGCAGATTCTAGGGCAAAACACTTGAATTATGATCTGTTAAGCCATCTGTATCAAATTACTGTCTGAGTTCACTTTCTAGAAAGCTGCAGGCAGACAGTAAACATATATTTGTTATATATAAAGGTACATATAACATACATACCTTTTAATATAACCATAGTAGTAAATATACACACACACAGAAAGAAAATATAAACATACACTCTCTCGATACAGTAAAAACACCCTAAGCTTACTTGAAGTAACAGAAACACATTCTGACTTTGTGTTTTTAAAGTAAAAATTACTTTCATTATGCTCCAGAAGCATGAAATACAAGACAGCTAACTGGAAAAAAAGAAAGAATATAAAAATAGAACACTCTTTTTATTTATAATTATTTACAGTGGTAGAGTGTTTTAGGATACTTTTAAAGGTTGTTCGGCTGAGTTGGATTCTAATGATGTATTTGCATTGAAACAAGCCAAGAAACATGACCCTTGCAAGGCTTTAAGATTACAGTTCCTTGTCTCAAAGGTGTTGATGAAGTGAGGGAAAATGAAGATTTTAGCTGGCCCACCTAAGAAAAAGAGACAACTAAAGGGTTAGAAACAACTCTAACCTGCCCCAGTTCACACTCATGGAACCCTGGGGAGAAAGACTTCATTGCTCTGGAACATAACTGAGGGGCAACTAAAGGACCTCAACTTCTCCTTGCCTTCAGTGTAGGGCATTAAGTGGACTCTGCATTAAGTCTCAAGAATACTTACAAAAATCCAGGTGTGTAACAGTCAGCCTCTACCTGTTCTTTCAAAAGGTATTTCTTTGGTTTTGCTGTGTGCCTGTGACAGACTCTCCCCCAGTTGTACATGCACAATGTGAGCAGTTATGTACACATTTGTGAGCTTAATGTCAGTCCTCCCACTGAGCCTACAGGGAAATAAAGGATATTTTCTACAGCCACAGAGGGCATTAATCCAGTCCATGCAAGCAACAGTTTTGTGCTCTTGGTGCTAAAGATGCCAGGCATGCATATGAAGTTGCTCCTAGTCTCAAAATTAAACACCACAGGACCTTTACCAAGGTAACAAAAGTTAGTAATGAAGCCTCAATACACAGACCACTGTGCTCTTCAAGACATTCCAACCCAGGTAACAACAGGGGGGGTTGGGGGTAATTTTTTTGTTTGGTTTTATTTGTGTTTGTTTCGGGGGTTTTTTTTGTTTGCTTGTTTGTGTCTGTTGAAATACTCGTTATTTTGAGGATGGTAGACATGTTACAACTACTGAGTATACTGTGGCCTGGCATCAGCTAGTGGGAACCCACAGCTCACCCCAGCAAGCTCTGCTCTAAAGGAGTATGGGAAGAGGCAGGATAAGATGTATTAGATGTTTCACCATGCTACATCCTCTGAATCCAAATGATTTTTCCACTGTGAGAGACTGCCCTCTCAACAGCACAGCTCTCCTTAAAGTGGAGTCTAAGCATTTAATCAGTGAGTGTTTAATCAAGCTTTTAAATATTAAAGTTGAACAAATATATTAAGCTCACTAATATTTTTCCTAACATTTACAATGTGATTTCCTTAATGGCTTTAGTTTCTAGCTAGCTCCTTTAAAGCCCTTTCATTGAGCTAGAGCACATGATTTCATTCACACTTTAAAAGCTTTTCCTATGCATGCTTTTCAAAGCTGATTTGTCTGAATTAGACATATGAGCGATATCTAAATTTTGTCCATTATTCATTACTACAAACTATGAAGTATCATTCAGGGGTTAACACAACTATCTGCTAAACTACAAAACAGCTCTTGTCAATAATGAAATTAAGTAAAATACATTTACATGTCCTCTTTTCATTGAGATAAAAACAAATTTAGTATATCTAATGACACATAAAACTACTTAAGTTATATCAGAAAGAGCTCTTGCTTTAAATATATTTTTAGCCTTTTTCCCCTTTATTCTGTAACAGTTTCTATATAGAGTGCTTACACTGTATTCATTTGAGATCCATCTATATGCTTCTGCAGAGGATAAATCAAACCAAAAAACATTAGCAGGATCCAGATTTGGTATTCAAATGGCTGATTCTCCAGCAAAACAACATCTCTTTTTTCCTATATAATCCATTTTAGTTTTCCTTAAAACAACTCAGCAAAAATGTGAATCTGAAAATATGGTGCATACCACAAACCCCTCAGACAGCTCATATAGTGACAGTTGTAGAGAACAGAGTTGTGCTGAAAGAATAGAGAGAAATAGATTTAAAAGGAGGCAGTGAATCAAAAAACCCTGCCTTCAGCTTGATGCCAATAAAAACCAGAATCACTCAGTTCCTTTGGATTGTTTTCTATTTATTTTCTTTTCTTTTATGCAGTTAATATTTTAGGAAATTGTTGGGTTTTCTCCCCCCCTTTTTTTGTCACCACAGACACTCCCTTTAGGCAACCGTGCATCAACAATCCTCCCACGTTCAAAGTCGGCTACATCTGTTGCTCTTTCCCATTGTTGAAAATTCCTGCCTTAATCCTATTTGACTTTATTCATGCAAAGGTCATCCTGAATTCAACAAATGGAGGAGTGATAGCAGGCACACTGTTGAACATGGCTAGAAAATGCTGTTGTAGAACATGCAGCTAGTGTGCCGGCACTATCGCACAAGTACCCGCTCTATTATGCAGCCTCTTGTCACCAGAGCTCTGTTGCAATATGAATTGGCAACATATTTCTCCTTGCAGCTCAGGAATACAACATTTCCCTTCCAACTGGCTTGATTTTTGCTCCTTTAAAAAAGGTTTGTGCTCAACTTGCGTTTGCTGGTGGGTATGGCTGCAACATACACATAGAATACCTGAGTGTTCCACATGCCCTAAGGCTTGGCTTCTGGCACCTACAGCTTCCCTCTTTCTTCTGGATTCTACCTCTGAGTATATCTAGCTTAACAAATCTATTTCACTCACCTGCCCACCTAAAACTAATGGTGATCACTGTTTAAAATAAATTAGGCAAAATTCTTTCTAAAAATACTTCTACAAAGCAGCTAACAGAACAGCTAATACAAGCACCTCATTTTAGGGCCATCATTGCACTGTAGATTTGCTTACAAATTCCATCTATTTTGGTTTTAGACTTATTTTTCTTTCCCAGCAACAAAAAGTATTCTGGCTTAAACCTGTGATTTATTCCTACGTTTAAGTGTCTGACCGAAACCAAAGAACATTTAGCAGGAACAGTGAATTAGTAAGCAAACCAAAGTTAACTATCAGACTGATTTATGAAGGGAAGATAATTATTTTTGTAATATGTCCATAACTCATCATGACAGAAGCAAAGGAATATCTATTCATGCAAACTTATTTCCAATTTGAGGTGCTTGCCAACCACAATGAACCGAACCCATCCCTCAGGCAAGCAGAGAACCAGACTCATTGTTAATGTGCTCCTTGCACTGAGCACTGCACCAGGGGCCATGAATGGGCCATGGATGGTGGAGAGAGTTCGCAGGGCTTTACCTAAACCAGCCCCAGCATAAAGCTCAAGGTAACAGCTGAAAGTTCAATGCTACAATGTCAACTTCTACAAATTGTGTTGAGGTCCCGGTTAGGTGCAAGGGAACATTGGAAAGAATCAATTCGTTTTCAATTTAAGTTTTCAATTTGAAAGCTGTTCTGTACTCTGCTTGTGTGGCTCTTGTTAAGGAACCTGATAATAAGGTATCAAAACTGTACAGAAAAAGGATACATTTTATCAGGTTTTTGTTGTGAAGATTTTGAGGATTTCTGTTTTGATGATAGTTTATAAAAGGTCTTAGGAGAGGAGAAGTGTTCCTTCTTTCTCCTCCCTTTTAAAGAGCAAAGCTTGAACTAAACACGAGTCTGTGAAGCCCAGCATGAGAATCAAAGCCCTCCAGGTCCTTTGAAAAGGTAAACACAAACCACAGGAAGGTGGCCCTCCAGGAGCTACACCAGGAGCCCATGGCCTTGTGCCATCTGCCTGCCTCCCCTCAGCTCCCTTCCACCAGAGAAGTGAAGGCAAATAACTTATAGGAAATAATAGAAAATAAAACAAATTAAAAGGCTCTCATCAGGGATAAGGTTTTTCAGATGACATCTCCCAGAAACTAGCCTAGATCTCACTAGAGATGACCCAATGGAGTTCTCATTCAGATGTTTGGGCAGTCCAGGACTGCTCTGTCTGTCCAGACAGTGGCTCTGCCTAATTCCTTCTCCTCTGGGAGAGAAACCAAACAGTGCCACGCAAGCCTTCAGCACTCCAGAAACCTCAACGCTCCTGCCAGCTCCTAACTTCTCCCTTGCATTTATGCACCTCAGGGATATTTTAAGGATAGGTTACAGGCAAATGTCTCTGGCACTTCCATGAGGAGATGAGTCCCCTCCCAGTCATGCAGAAATGGCTTCAACAGGAGACTTGTCTCAAAAGCAGCACAGAACTTGGCTCACATGCCCTGCTCTCCCCCTGGAGATCCCCCACCGTCACTCTCCCCATCTCTCTCTCTCCTGGGACTTCAAGCATTTCATTCACCTCCTAATGGAGGAAATTAGAGCCCAGAAAAGACAGCGTGGGTGTTCCCACAATCCAAAGGCTGTCTCCTCTCCCCTGATCTCGGCAGGGATAGGATTCTTATTTGACCAGTGCTGTACATGTGGGTAAGACAGACTGTTGAGCACTTCATTCAAAGAAAAGAAAAGTTTTACATAAATCATCCCATATATTTATGTCATAAAAATTAAAGAAATTCTCATGCTGGTGTCATTTTTGAACAAATACTAAATAAGTATTCTTCATTCTACAGTTTGCCTACATCCAATAGTGAGTGCTGGCATTTTAATGGCACATAGCAACACTATGTCGCACAATGTATCTGTTGGCTTTTCCAGTTTCTGCCACAGGATTTTTTTCTCACAGAATAGTGTGCAATCTTAAACTTCCAAGATGAAATAAAACATATGAAATTACTGCAATTACATATCTAAACAGCGTATTTTTCTGCAACAACTGAAGTAATATTTTATGACAACAAATCTGAGTGCTGTAATTTGTAAATGCAAGTTAAATTTAAAATATGGAAAGTGAGGCCTAGAATGTCACAACACTAGTGCAGTTACCAAACTTGCACAGACATTTTGCAGAAGTGGTAACTGGTGCAACCCAGAACTGCTGCAGGCACTGACAAAGTTTCCATCCATTTCAGTAGGAGCTACATTGCACCAATAATGCACAAATACCTTAAAGGGCAATTATGAAAATGACAGAACCAGTCAAGCATTTGTCCACTTGAACATTATGCATATTAATTTGCAATGAAAAATATGTTTCTAGGATAGCTCTGGACACCTGGTATCTCCATCCCCACCACTAATAAGGACCTAAAGAAGAAACAGTCAAACACTTTAAGTAGCAGCACTTAGAGTTGCCAAATCAAGTGTTCAAAAATTATGGTTACAAATACATTTTTATTAATACCCTTAGTATAGTAACATATATATGCTTAGTATAACAGCATATATATGTATTTTTGAAGAAAAACTGAGGTCCACAAAAAAACCCCAAAACTCTAAATTACTGTAAGCTAATGCTTTTGAGTCCTCAGTGTGAGTCACCTAAGACCTGACCTTACAGAGAACTGTTTGTTTTATGATCGTTCATGTGACACAAAACAGCACTCTCTCAGCTGTGTGGCACTACAGTCGAGCCAATAGCTCTGCTAATTTATCCGGGTTGGATGAAGCTGTGAACTTGAGGGGAAAAAAACCAACCAAACAAACCAAAAAAACAACAAACCACCACAGTCCAAAATCTGCTTCAAGAGATTAGCTTAGCACCACACACAAGGAATTCATGACAGAGGGAAGGATCCCATTCACTGCTCCTGCACAGCACTCATTGCTCAATTGTCACAGGAAGCAGTGCCTTTTGCTGGCCCTTGGCTCAGCACACAGCCTGGAGTGGCTCCCTGCAGAACAGCACATACAGTGCGGCACGAGCCACCATGTGAGGATGAGTTTCCATCTAGGTAATACTCCAGCTTCAGGGACAAGGAGAGAAATAAGGGGCTGAATATGGAAGCAGCTCAGCTCTGCCTCCAGTCTAGGGCAAAACTCCTGCTACTGGAACATTTGGGCAAATTACTGAGGCTTTTAACCCTCAAATTCTGAAGGAAGCATCTCTCTTAGAGATAACACGATGATAGAGCAGCACCTAAATCTTTTTGACAGAATGGGACACAAGATACTTCAGTCAGAAGTGCAGAAAACCACACATAGAACAAGGAAGGCCTTGGTTTCATCTCTAGTCTTGATGTCTAACAGTCGGTTCCTCTTGGCACCAATCATGGGAATAATGTGAAGGCAACATAGTCAAGTTCACAAACACCATTTAAAACTCACAAAAACAATAATAAGAAACTGCTTCAGTATTGGATTAAAAAATGGAGCCTGTTTTGTTCTTTAACACTTGAAAAGCTGCAAGCTGGACTTGCGTGTGCTTCCATATAATAATCTCACCGTCTCTGTTCCTATTATGTGTGCAGCTTGTCTTCCTATCAAAAGAAAAAATGGCTTTGGGCTGCACACAAAGGCAGATTTTCTCAGAGTGCCTTTTTTTTTGCTTAAGCTCATAACTGTGGACATCTTCCAATTCTCTGCACTTCCTTCCAGGTGTTTCTTGGGCTTGAACCATCTGCCTTCATAGGGAGTGACAAAGATCTCATGTAAAGGAGCTGTAACTTCGCAACAAATGTGTAGCCGAAAAGGAGCAAAATCACTAAAGGAGATGTTCCAGAAAGCTAGAAGTCCTTATGTGAATGGACAACTGGAGATACTTTTGATACCAAGAGACAGTGAGTGATCTTTATTTCCCTTTTGGAGTTTACTGTCATTCTTTCACTTGGTTGTATTACTGCACCTGTGTTTCAGGATGAAGTCTTCCTACTGTTTGGTCACATAAGGTTGATAATCTTGAGGTAAATAAAAGTGGAAAAAATGAGCAACTGGAGACTTTAGGATGTGAGATTTTGAGAGCTGTGCCTAGTGCTATATGGCCTCTCACTTCTCCCCCTTCCACTAAACCTACCTGAGTGTTCTGTGCTCTAAGCATTTATTCTAACTTAAAATAAATGAGAAGGAAAAAAAAAAATCACAAGTTTCTTCTTGTTCCCTTGAGAAGTACCTGAGAACTTCTTCCATAAGGAAGTAATTTGTACCTCCTTTGGTGCTTGAAGGACAAACTGTCTATCAGGCAGAAATCTTTCTGAACAGCCTGAACATCCTGAAGCATTGCAGATAAACAGAAGATTACCAAGGATACTGGATGGAGATGGCTTATTACACGTCATGCAGAAAAATGATTCTGTATTTCCTATAAATGTTTCATTAGAGCTTAAATCAGCTATCTCGTCTGGCATGAGAGAGCAGATTACCACTTGGCATGCAAAACAATTAATTTCAGTTTTAAAATGAGAGGCAGAGAGAGCTTTAACAATGATGGTAACAAACAGAGATGTAACTATTGCCTTTGGACTATTAGGTGAATGTGTATTCTCCTTTCCACCAACTTAAAAGGCCACCACAAGCTTCTGTCAAAAAGCACCAAAACCAATTCCTATGTTTTCAAGATTATGAATAATGCCATGATCTTCATAAAGGCAAGAATGGTGTACACAATAATGATAGTCTTAAGCTGATTAATCATCCTGTCCTAATGCCACATACTTTCATCAGTTGCAAGGCATAACCAAAAATCCATTCAATGTCAAGTTCAAAAGGCATCTTGTGGTCTGATACCAATTTGTCTGTTCATATAACCATGTATTGCCAGTGAAATATCTATCCCCAGGATGGAGTACAGGAGTATCATTTATTGAGAGGTTCTGGGCAGGCAGCTGTGAGATGGAGCTCTGGGAGCTCCCAAATCCCAGGCTGGCAGCTCATCAGCCTTCAGCAGTTACTCTGTAAGGCAAGTGTTTAACCAACACAGGCTTCCAGACCTTGAACACAGGAGAAAGGATGTGAGACCAAGTTGGAATCACCGAATATAACATACCTGTTCACTTTCAGTAGGCTAATGGTAACAGCAGAAACCTGATAAATTCATGAACTTTGGCTACAGTCTGGCAATAAACCGAACACACCAAATCACAAGAAAAGCCTCTCTCAGAATTGTTTCCTCAAAGTGAAGGGCATATGCTCTACTTCGAAAGAGTGAATGAGCAATGTCAATCCAGTGCAGGAACTATTTTCTTTAACATTAAAAAATAACTCTCTGGTTCAGGGTGCTTACCTGTTTCCTCATGTTTCCTAGTAAGTAACTCTTTACCTCCTACAAAAATTCAGTAGCACTCCTGCCCCTTCATTTTCACAATAAAATCCTTGATTGGGCAGAGACACATTGCTTTAGCTTCTCTACCATGAGACATAGTTGCTAGCTCTGGGACTGATCTTATTTCAAATAAATTCACCATAGTTTATTTGGGTGAATAATGAATTCTTCTCAGGGACGACTAGAAATGTTGAAACTGGCTGAGACTTCACCCAGCTGAAATTCATTCGTATACTTTGTAATCAGCTAAAGCAATGACGAGCACTGATATGCATGCTATGTACTGGTCTGATACCACATTTTGAGACTGAGACTGCTTTTTTTCCCCACGAAGTCAGTAAGTGGGGGAAATTGAAAGTCTCTGTCACCTCTGTGAAAGGCAGAACCTGGTCATCCAAACCACGTAAAGAACAGTAACATATGCATGACAGTAACAAGCCCAACAAGGCTTCGGTTGGGCTTGACAGCACTGTAGCAGTTTGATGACTGAATGGCTTAATTACAGCTTTGCACTTTGTCAGACTCATCTAAATAGAGTCAGCATACCATCGTTTTCAAGTCATTTGAGATGATTAACTGTGGGATAATTCCAGATTTCAGACTTTGCATTTTAAGCTCTCTCTGATGACTCAGATTAGTTTGGAGGAGATATGGAAGACAGGAAGGAATTAAGATATTCATTTAGGAAGTGTGAATAGATAATAAAATTTGAAAGCAAAACTTCCTCCAAACTCAGGTATGGCAAATACTGAGCTAATACTGTGGGCTGAAGAGCTGGCTGGACCTTTATGTAGTGTTAGACGCTGCCTTATTTAAGATAAATAACTGATCCTTCCTCACCAATACCGGTGGCAGGGGATCTCCAAGAGATCAAAAGGGCCTGCTCAAGGAGAAGACACTAAAGAGGCTTGGAAAGGGCTTGCTACTACGGGTAACTGACTGCTCATCATTTAATAAACTTGCTGGTGTGTAGATGGAATTGACAGCATTTGTGGTTTTTTGATTCAGCCAATGTGATGAACGCCACTAGCATGTGAAGGAAAAATGAGCACCAAATACTTCGTAAAAGATTTGCAGAGGAACTTTAGGAACCTTTTTTCTTAAACTCTAAAGTTCTAATATTAATGCTGTGTTTGTGTGGTTTAAAGATTAGCATTTCTGCTCCACAGACATTTCCTATGACAACAACCAAGACAGGGAATTGAACCTGCTGAAAGCACTTAGCCTCTGGTATAACTCCCAAAACTTCCTGTGCACAGCAGACTCAGACAAAATACTGAATAAGATGCATTATTTAACCTCCTTTTACCTAAGTTTACCTCTATAGGACTATTCCCCCTACATAAAGGCGTGTGCTAAGGTCATGTTTGTATAGTGCCTATACCTTTGGATGGAAGTCTTTCTGGAGTTGCTAAACATTGTCTCTATTATTGAGCAATAAGTAGGCTACTTGTGCCAACACTCCAAATCCCACCTGGGCACTATTTTGTACTCTGCTGTGAGAAAACTGTTTCTTTTCTTTTAAATGCCAGTACTTTTCCAAATTTCAAAAAGCATTCCAAGTAAAGTGCTTTTGATCTGTGAGCAAAACAATTCAAGCACAGAAAAAAAGACTCTGCTTACAGAAAGCTTTCTGCATTGCAAGTGACCGTACAATATTTTAACACGCCCACTCAGCAAAACTTTCCACTGTAATATAATAAACCAGGACACTGCATCTGCTTTGGAGCCTTCCCTAATGTCTCCTATCCTCCAAAATCTTGTTTAAAAGAATAAATTAAAGCTTTCTTATAAAAGAGCATGAGAGCACAGAGTTCCACCTTCCCTCCCAGCCCTAATGAATATCAGAGTTTCAGTACGTGGACCTCTGCTGATGTCAGCTGTGCCCCAGGGTCAGTGGCAGAAAGGTGGGCTGCAAGCAAGCAGGCACCCAAATATTCACCAAGTAACACCACACAGAAGAGCAGGAACTACCTGACTGTCCATAACAGCACACTCTTCTCAGCGAGGTCAATCCTGAATTTTCTTAATCAATTCCACGGTTCAGACACTCTAAAGCTTCATCAAGGGTAGACAAAAACTACAACAACCAAACTCAGCAGTAACATGTTATTTCAGCACAGTGAAGACATGTATGAAGCAGAGAGGCATATTTCCTTGGATGCATATCTGGAAAAAACACCTCTCAAACAATGAGCAAGGGGGGCACAATTTCCACCAAGCACCCTGATAAAAATCTCCATAGATGTCTTTACACAGCCTGGTAGTACCAGAAAGCTTTGCTCTGGCCATTTTGCTTTGACCCAAGGGCCAGACTCCACCAGAAATCAAATAATGTGTCATTTTTCATGCAGAAATTCATGCAGAAACTCCAGCTAACAGGACTGAATGCCATTTCAGAGCACTATAAAACTGCTGTGCTTTGATTTCATATACCCCTGGCTGCAGTTTGGCGTATCAAGAATAACCTGTGAAGTCAGATTGTGATCTTACTCCACTGTTTTGTTTTGCAGTGAGCAGACACAGATTACATTTCTGGTCTCATACCCTTTAGCCCAAGTGAGCGGTAAAATGACAACAAGACCAGAGCCTGAGTGGACAAGGACATGTGAGCAATCTGGCTGAGCAATTATGCAATGAAATGATAGGTATGACTAGTTGCACTCAATTCTGAAATTAAAGTACAGCAGCTCTGATTCAAGGCAAACCAGATGATAACGTGCATACACTGGGCAAGACACGCTGGAAGGAAAGCATTCTGTCCTCATCTTCCTACTTTTAAAACAATGTATGACATTCATTTCTAAGAAAGGTTCATTAACTTATACTATTAAATGCTTGTTTTGTTTAAAGAAAAAGCACAAGTGGTGCTTAATGCTGAAATACTGGAGTTGGAATCCACACTGACAGAAGTAGGCTGTTGCAGTAAAAAAACACTCACACCTTACATTACCTCTTCCACTGAAATTAACTCTCATTTTCCCATGACAAACATAAATGGATGTGCACATGCAAGTATGCTTAGTCTGGACAATCCTAGTAAACAGTTACCCTGATTTAAAGTAGACTGTCTTTTTTTAAAATTCTTTCAACTTAGCTATGGAATTGGACATATATAAATCCCAAAGCAAATAAACAGTATCCAGTACGAAGCTTTTAAAACCCAGATTTTATGACAGAAATGTGGAGAGAGACTCTTCAACAGGGGCAAGGCTTAGCAACATTAAAATAGATCAGGACAAAGCACCGTTCAACATGATTCTCTTCCTTCTCAATGGCATATCCAGCTGCCCTGTAACATTGGTTACTAGAAGACTCTTTTCTTTGAAGCTGCAGTTGCTGCTCCTGTTGTCATTAAATCCTTAAAGAAAAAATGCAAGCTCCTACTGTTGCACTCTCCCTATGAACCAAGTGAATAGATACAAGCCAACAGCTTATGAAGTACAGGCAAAGCTTTTAAGATGCCTGCAGAAATAAATAGGATATTTACAATGTACAGGAAGGTATTTTATGAATAAAGATGAAATTTTGGTAAGAAAACCTTACCTTAGGAGAGGAGGAAAGCTCCCTCGATGCAGGAATCGCTGACATGTTCTCACCCACGCCCATCTCTGTCTTTGGCAGGAGGTTTGGGGGCTCAGGAGCCTTTCTTTTAATTTTCTTTTCTGGTTCTTGCAGAGCAACTTTAATTAAAGCAGGGCTTGATTTTGGTTCATAAAATGGATTTGATCTAATTAAAAGAAGGAAAACACATTTCTTTGCTATCGCCTTGGAAATAAAACCGAAAATAAGACCTGTTTAGGAAAGTCAGTGACTAAAATGCTTTTATTATCCTACACAAGAATATGCTTTATCATTATACGTTTTAAAATACTATTTTTTCATATAATTGAAAAGTGAGTTACAACAGCTAAAAATACATTATTCGGTCATAATTTCCATAATTTTTATAAAGTCCTGTAAATTGCAGAAGTTTGATCAACTGCATAAAGCTAACTCTTCAATTATACTTTGCTATCTATCAAAGAGTGATCTGATTTTATGACAAGATCAATACCAAAAAATGTGAGTGAAGCTGCTGGGTGTGTAACACTCTAATGAACAGAATAAAGAAAGTTTGATTAGAACAATTAAGAATCAGGCCACTGGTACAGCTCTGCTCCCACAGGGCTTTAGAGGCCTCACTCTTGGCTGTCCAGGTTTAAAAATTTTGGCCTCCATGGGTACACAGTCAATATTGAGTGTATTTCAAACTCTGCAGTTTACAGGCACCACACCATTTGCTCTTTGGATAAGAGAACACTGTAAGAAAACCACATCTGACTTGCATATATCTCTCTGCAGACACCAGTAGGCATTACCTGTTTATTTTGAAAGCGCTTTTTATAACTAAACCTTATTTGAGAATATTACAGAGTAAACATCTATCCCCAAGTAGATGCAGTCCAAAGAATTATCCTTAACTCAGGTGTCCATGATCCAGCTCTGCATCTGTCCCACCCTAAGTAAATATCTCCACAGCCAAATTTTATTTTAGCTTGATACATCAAATATCAATCAATAATTAATCAAATAATGACTTCTACACATTTAGTAGAGACAGCAATTTTGTATCCTGCTAAGGGACACTTAAGGGAATCTTTTTTGCACTGAATTATTTAATTGTTAATACTATTTGCTTTTCATATTTTGCAATCTAAAACTGGGAAGTTAGTTGTGAAATGGATACATTAATTTATTCCTTTCTAGTCCCTATATCCCCTGGAAGAAATATTTATCATCTATCTCAAACTATGATTCCCAAAAAATCTGTCTCCATACAATTATATGCAGCGCAACCAACCATGACAAATAACCTTAGTCCCTTGAAGTCCCTTAGAATTCAACTCTAGATGGAAACACTAATGCATCAGATAAGAGTCCACCTAGCTAGATCCATTCACAAATTCCCTCTCAGGATAAGAGTCAGGAGGTAGTACACACTATCTTTTAAGAACTACAACAGCAGAATTTGAGGATAAGTGGAAAACCAACTATTCATAGAGTTGCCTCCACACAACATCAAATTTGTTTGTACTTTTAGTATGAAAATGTCTTTCAGTCTCATAGACTGACTTTAGAGTTTATTTCAATGCAATTTACAGTCCTGCTCTTTTCATTGAGAAAAAGCAAGCAGTTAATAACACACAGCATAGAAAATAAGTCTACTTTTGAAAAGCAAAGTTTACCAAAGCACATAAGTGAAAATCAGGCATAAAACTTCCAGACCTTTCTAAGAAATTGCTGCTTCTGCTCCTTACAGAAAAAGATATCTAACTCCTGAAGCAAAAGGAAAGACTAATGCTAAAATAACTCATTTGTTGACTGAAGGCAACTTTCAGGTGTTCCCACTTTGCTGCCCATCAAGTGCAAAGCCACCAGAGCAATCAAAACTGGAGGCAACCAAAATAACAAGTTAAATGGAAAACAGAAGGGTGTTTTCCCTGGGAGGCAGTAGGAAAAGGCAAGTATTCAGGCTGGAGTGGAGAATGCATCCAGCTGTCAGTAGCTCTAATTTAGCTGACAGCCCAGCTCAGCTGCCTTCAGACACCAGAGAGTTCAAAGGGAGGTGAAAATGAAGATAAAAGAGATAAAGGCTGAAGAACAATGCATTCTATGGGATAGCACAGGGTTTTATTTAGTTCAACAAGTCAGCTTTCAGAACAGCCAACAGGCACAGCATGTTCAGCAGGAATTTACCTGTGTACTCTGAATTAGAAAGGTATATTTGTAAGGTGTTAAAATTATTTTGGTGTGAGAAAAAACCCAACACCTTATCAATGACAGTAAACAGGTTTGGAAGAATCATCTTCTGAATTTTTATGCTCCAGAACTGCCTGCACTGCAAGTGCCACCCTGAAGAATTGTACCCTCTGCACCCACCAGAAGGAAGTGCTAAAAGGAGAGAAGCCACAGCCTTTTTTCTCTAGAGAGCTTGCTTGAAAGCCAAACCAAACCCTCACATTTTGGTCACAGAAACAGACACAGGTACATGCACAGAAGAGACACGCACATATGCTACTTCCTACCTTCCTCTCTGCACTACTTTTAATTGGTCTTACAAATATTGTGAAAGAATTTTAAAAATTAATTTCAATACAGAAAAAACGTACTAAAATGGTTCTTTCCTAAACAAATTATAAAGTTTGAAGAAATGAGGATCCGATATATGTAGCAGAGTTTCGTCCAACAGCTTCCACATGGCTCTACAAGAAATAAAGCATCTGAAAAGTCTGGTTGAAAAAAGCCTTATCTGGAAAATATTAAAGCACTTTCCTGTGAGGTCAGACCCATCCTTACTGCTTCTGTGAAGTTATTTAATTGATCCACATAATATGATTTGTCGAGAGAGACACAAGACTGTTTTCCACAAAATTAAAAAATCCCAGACCTGACAAACTACCTGGCATTAAATTGTAACTGACAATGTCGTGGCTTGTGGCTTCTTGTGCAACAGATAACTTCAGTAGATGGCAACTCGATAGCCTTGCCAATTACACAGCATAATTCTAAGCCATACAATGATTAATGAGATAAGAAGCCACAGAGGCAAATGATACTGGAAAGCAAGTTTTATTCTGACCAATTTAAAATTTATTTTCATCAGTCTTACCAGTTAGCTGAAAAAAAAAACCCTAAAAAATAAACATTTTACTGAGGAGGAAACCCAAAGCTGTCAGAATGGCAGGGCTAAAAGGTCAGGCAATATTGCCAATCAGAAGTACCAAGGCTGAAAGCATTATATATTAAGTAGTTGTAAGCTGTGCTATTTTCAAATAATTAACTTCACAAGGTGTGCTGTCCTTCACTAACAGGTGGTTTTTGATTTTAATGTATAAAATTCGAAAAGGCAAAAGCAGAATTTTCCACTAACAGTGAAATGTCCAAACTAACAAAAGGAAAATGTGTTCCTTATCTTTAGCTAGGTATGAGAATTTAGCCAGAGGAAATATGTTTTGAGAGCAGAGTTTTACAGCAGAATAAATGTCCTGGCTCACCTAGTCCCTCTGTGCCATGCAATGCCTCATGATGCTTATGCTTGGGACTGTGCTTTGTATGTGTTATGAAGTATTAGTTATCTTCACAAACATTAGTCAAATGTATTTCAACGAAGCAAATTACCTAACGTAAAGCCTTCACAGAAGTGCAGTGAGGCCAAGTACCTTTTACAGGATTACAGTGAAAGCCTGTTACAAAACTGGAGTCAGAGTTCAGCTCTTAGGGCACGTCATGTAAATTCCAAGTCCAGAATCAGAACTAGGGATCTGCCAGAGCAGAGTGGGACAAGGGTCCTGATGCTAACTGTGTTCTCAGGACACATCACTGCACTTCACACAAAATATAAGAGGAAAATGCCAAGCGGTACATTAAGCGAATTCTAATTAAATATTTAAGACATAGGGGTAAAAACACATTGTATTTCCTGATCAACAGTAAATCAGGAGCCTTCCATTTCTTCCATTTCATGCCTTCCACCTATAGGTTTAAAAGGACACCTGCAGAAAGCCCTTGACCAGTGGTAGTCAAAAACGAAACAGAATTTTAAAAAAATCAAAAGACAAGATGTTATGAGAGAGGTTGAAAATAACATGCAAAGTTTTCTGTTCTCATGGTATGACTCAGCTGTTCAACCTTGTCTTGAATACACTGCTCAGGCCAAGTCAACACATCTTAAAATAGACACATAGCAGAAGAAATAACAGGATCCAGAGACGAGCGGTGGAAATGATTAGAGAGATGAAGAGACTTCTGTATGAAGAGAGATTGAAAAAGTTAGAACTCAGACAAGTGACAAGGAATGGTGAACACGCTAGAGATAGACATGAAAACAAATGTTTATGACAGGTAAATCCAATACTACTAATTGTTGTTCTGATAAGCCAGCAGAAGAGATAGTATGGGATCGGAAAGGGAATTTCTTTACAATCAACAAAAGAAACATTTCAGTAATGATCCTGTTTTCTTGTGGAACCCTCTGCCACAAATTCATACCGAAGTCTAGACTTCAACAGGCTTGGAAGAGGATTACCCACCTACATAGATAATAAAAGCATCAATATTCACAGTAGATAAAAAACAATACACATCTGGATGTAAACCCTCCTGACTTAGGACACCCAAAAACTACCAACTGGCACTGCCTGTGAAAGTTTTACCTTTGGTGTTCAGCAGACCATGCCTTAGCAGAAATTTTCTACTTAAATTCTGAAAATTAATGGAATGAGATAAGGCAAAATAGTGTTTGTAGATGTGAGCTAATATCACGTTTTCTAGACTGGACTTTTATCATTACACTCATTGCTCCAGCTTGTTTCCGTATAAAGATTCAAAGGCTCTCCTTGCCACACTTCTACCCAGTGCATTCAACAAATGGTCTCCAGGTCTTTTTCCATGATGTAATTTCAGAGGAAAATGTGGAGAGGAAGGTTACTTTCAGGGTCAGGACATAAAAAACGTATGTAAAATATGTAAAAATTTGATTTTACAGTGTTAACTGTCTCCTTATCTTTCCAACTTCCCATGGGAAAATACAGACCAGTTTTATGTTCAAGTAGAATCCATCTACGGGGAATTTATTTTTATCTTTGGGGGAAAAAATGAAGCAAATGGAGTCATTAAAACAAGAAGGAGGATGTTGTAAACCAAGGGCTAAAGTCCAGTACACAGCAAAAGAAAGGGTTACAACTGTGCCACAAGCCCCCTTGGCACAGATGTGCTCAGGGTGGAAATGGGAGTAAAAACAGAAAGCAGAGAAAATTCTTCACTTGCTCATCCATACAGCTTTTTTTCTTACTGCTCTTCTCAGTCTTTGTTTTTCTCTATATCTATGTCTTGGTGGGTGTAAAACGTACACATCTTTATTCCTTACGGATTCTGGTGACCAGTGAATGACCAGGAATGCCTGGTGTGGATGTCAGTGTGACCACACTGTGCTCTGAAGACACAGCAGCCAGTGCTGTTTGTTCAGCACTGTTCTGATAAATGGAGCTAGCAGAGGCAACATTCCCAATGCCCTTTATTATTTGTTTGCTTTACTCTTCACAGACCGAACAATAATATCAAATCCATGGCCACAAAGCTTTAAAAGGAAAAAACTCTACAGTCTCCTTCATATGTCTCAATTAGAGTGCCTGGGAATCCTTAAGTTTCCTAGACCACAGATATAAACAGAGAAACAGAAAGATGATGACACCATACCTGTGTTAATATTAAAGTAATGCAAATGTCATGCCACGATAAATCTCACTAAATAATGCAAAATTAAATGTTAATTAGAATTGTTGTCTGTAAAATTGCTCACATGTAATCACCATAAACTCTCCTGAGTGGTGTGGTTGGTGACTAATGACCACAAACAAGGGTTAGGGACACGCCTTCCAACCTCCCGAGCGGTGCAGCAATTGCAAAAAGCTCTCCCTCCTTGTTAGTTTTTATACTATAATACAAGGAAGTCAGTGTGAGTTTATAAAGGCTTTAAGTGTAGTCATGATAAAAGAAACTACCTAAGCAAGTGCCTATGGTATTATCTTTCCCACATATTCAGTTGATGAGACTTCTAAAGATGTGCTATGCAGATTGCAAAATGCTCTTCCTTTTTACATACTGCATCAAGATAAAAAAAAACACTGTTATCATTAGCAAAAATTATTATTTCATGTAGTAAAAATAATGGCAGAAAGGAGAGGAAGGACCAAGCTCTGCTGCTCCTTAATTTCTGGCTCATTTGCAATTGCCAGGGCATGAAGTGCCAGAGAGGTCCACAGACTTGTTCCCTATCATTTGCTATCAATAAGGCAAAGGGAAGTTTCCTCACTGATCATGTTCAGCTGAATAGTATGACCTGGAGGTATGGTATTTGCTGCTGCTGAGCTGCCTAAGGATGAGTCTGTCCTAAGGAGGTGATTAAGGATCACCATGGTTCAACCCAATACACCTCAAGCTTAAGCCAGGGATGGTACTACTAATGCTTGCAAAGCTGCTGAAAGATGAAGAATCATACTTACTCATCCAGCTCTTCCTCCTCAGCTTTGGAGGTATCTGCATAGAGGTATTTGCTCATATCCACTGGCCTGACGTTTTTCCTTTTTGCAGGCTGTGGAGGAGAATCTCTTACACTTTCAGGTGCTTCAGGCACGTGATCCGGCTCATCAAATGGGTTTAAGTACTCTGGGGCATCTTCATCCTTGAAGGGATTGTAACTGTCAGCATAGAAACTTTCTTCTGCCTTTGAAGATGAAGCTATTTCAGGGTGCAGTTCTAGCAAATAACAAAAAAAGTTAATCAGATTTAATGAATTAAAAATTTGAAACCATTTTATCAGATCTTTGTATTTTACAGGCATATGAAAATGTCTGCTTTTTAACTCTCAATACATAAAGTCATAGCCTTAGGTGAATTTTCATGCTTGTTTATTCAAAAATAGGTCTCTCAAAAGGTAATTTCATTTAGACTATACTGAATAGGCTTCATTTTCTCACTTACTACAGCTTAGTTACTAGTTTTCATATTTGTCATATAAATGGCACATGACAGATATAAAAACATTTTCACAAACCATTAGCCAATTTGTATCTTAACAAAATGTTCTTATTTATTTGAGCTTTTAATAAAGAAAAAGAATATTCTGTATTTTATAATATTACTGGATTTAAAAATGGTGAGAGTAAGTAGGTGGCCTTTTCATTTCTTAAAATTACTGAACTAAAAATCAGCTATTAAGTATGAACAGTAATTCCATTTTAAAACGTGTGCTCCTGGTAACAACACATAAGCTCAGAGTAAAAATGAATTTAAATTAACCCTAAAGAGACAGATAATCAAATTAGTCATTTTTTATTTGGACTGTATAACAAAAAGTTATTGGCAAGCTGAAGCTGCATGCTGTTCTCTGTATAATGTCCTTTCTGTAGTGTCTGACATTCTAAAGTGAATGGCTTCTGGATACTGAATAATGCAAATCCCCATATAGCAATACAACATTTGTTACAAATACACTTAGTAATGTTAATCTTATTCTTCATAAGACCACATGCTTGTAAGAAAGCTGTTTCAGAAAAACCCACAGTGAAATAATATTTAAGGTCTATGGCTTAACTGACAAGGAAAAATGAAGCATTTGAGGGAGAAATTCTTAAAAACACAAATATGATCAAATCAAGCAAGAATCCTTTAGAGTACTATAGATTAAATATATCAGAGCAGAGCCCAATATTTAAAATGCATTTTTTTCATTTATTTTAAGCTAACCTGGCAAAGTGGTTCTACATATACTTACTTAGGCCATTCTAGTGTCCAGTGCAGGTGGGCATGGCAAGCAAAAGCTTTGCTCTACTTGCCCTGGGATGTCCTCAGTGTGGCTATCTGAAGCTGAGCTGACTCCTTTACACTCAAAGCTTACAGGTGTAGGCCCAAACTGTTTCTATAATCAGGGAGCCAAGTGTACACTGTATATACAGTATATACTGTACGTACTATGCCTTGAAGCTCATGGTAGTCAGAACACTACTCAAATATTACCTACACATTTAGCGATTTGATGAACTAAATCAAGCAGAAGTGCTTTGGAGATGTGTCCTGAGAAGACCATTCCATAGAAAAAGCAAAAATTACCAAATGAAATGCAGAAAAAATTGACCGATATTCTGTTCAAATAGTATTGCTTATTGACAAAGCTTTAACTAAACTTTTTACTACTTTAAACTTTGATTAAATATTAGAATATTTTATCAAGTGAGTGAACAACTACAAATGGCTGCTTCTGCAGCTCCATATGATGGATCATTGCACCTGCACATGAATCTGTTGATAAATACACATTATCATATCTGAGGGAAACTTGCTGATAACACACAAGAAGGAAAGTCAGTAATACAACCTGAAGTTCAAAACATCCAGGGAAACAATCTCCTCAAACTATAGTGTAAGCTTTTATTGTTAATTTGTTTTTAAGTGTCTCCTGGAAACAATGAGTTAAATGCTTGTTTAAATCTGATACATTTTAAGGGGCAATGCAAATAGTTTTTGCAATTCTTTCTATTTCAACACTGGATCAAGTGCTGTAACTCTAACTATGACAAAATTCTTTTTCTTTTTCATTGGCTCAACAGTAACTACATGTTTGGCTTACCGACAGTGTTACGTATCAGTGCTCAGACACCTCTGGCTTGTTATTAACTAAAATACTTCACAAAATCCTACATGCAGACTAAAATTAAAAAAGCTTCTAAAAATGCCATTCTCAAGACACTTTTATAGGCAGAATTTTCTAGAGGCTTAGCTAGAACCCACTGAACTAGGCTACTCATTCTCTCTACTCTGGCCATTCAGGATACTATTCTCCTCCCCCTTCTGCTTCCTTCAATGTCCCCACAGGGAGAGAGGGTTCCCACAAGGGTCCCCACCTGAACCCAAATACGTTCTCTCCCATGGGGTCTCTGAAACCCTTTAGGACTAGTTTTGTGTTGAACGTTGGTCATCACAAGCCTCTCTGTAACAAATTAAGTTATGATGATGACTCAACAGCACTGCTCTTAAAGCCACACCCACCGTCACTTGTCACTTTTCTGTAACAGACTCATTTTCTCAAAGAGCTAATGATGCCAAGAAGTGCACTTTGGCAGGCTAAACATACAACAGCTTAGGAGGGCTCTATTTCCCTCTTAAAGCTGCTTTTACATTCAGAAGGCAACACAGATTCCCCTGCATTCCCCACATCATTCATCAGAGCTCGCATAGGACTCCAGTCTCTACACTGATACAAATTTTAAAAATGAAAGAAAAATATGCTTGCAGCTTGGCACTTCAAGGGTCAAACACAAAATAATTTTGCATGATTAAGTAATAAAGCCACAGGGGTAGGAGTGACAACAAGAGAGGTAGAAGTATTACTACAGCAGAAGCACCAGCTGCTCTTGTGCCAGATTCTGGAAACATTACTTGCCCTAACTCCACTGAGAAAGACTGTTTGTGATAATAATCATTCTGGCACTACCTATCTGCACAATCAGCCAGAGCATCTCCAGAAATCACCCTGCCCTTCAACCCACTTGCCTTTTGTAACACAAACATATTGTGACACATCCCTTAAAACCAAACAAAACCTTCACCAAAACATCGCACATACCACTTTCCCCTTGGCAGAGGATGAAAGGACAAGCCACATGTGAAAGATACTCGGTTACGCCACTGACTGCCTGACTGGCAGGCACGCAGGCACCATGGGATGTGAGCAGCCAGCAAACAGCACAGAGCAGAAATGGAGCTGCCCAGCGCTGCTAGAAAGAGTAATGCCTGGCATCTCCAAAAACCACGGGTGATTTTCTGTTACTTTGATTCATATACTCTTAACACGCTGCTTTACATGAAGAAATAGAAGGGACAGAGTCATCATTTTCCTCTCAATTGGTTCCTGTGCTGCTCTGTGTGTAGGACTGTCCTGGAACATTCAGGGTTTGGTGCTGCATTGTAACACTGTTTTCATTTTCATGTTTTCATGTAAAACATGCTGCAGGGAGCTCTGAAGTCCACACGCAAGGTAATGAAATACACTGCTGAAGTAAACGGTGTTCTAAATGACAGGGGGTGCCAGCAAAGAGTTACCCTCATGTCTCGTGTGTGTTGTATAGGTCATATGCAACTTCAAAGTCTGTATTCCCCACCTAAATAAAAAAAAGCAAAAACTGGAGTGACGAAAGTGTGTTGGGGTTTTCCACTTGCATTTGTTGTATATGCTGACTTCCCCAAGTAAATATTTGGCACAAAAATTAACTGATTTTATAATTCTGTTGCACTGTAACTAAAAATCCAAAAGGCAGTCCTCATATGATCATGTAAATGTTGTCTAGTATAAATCTGTAGAGATATACTGTTCAAAGACATTGTTTTTGATTTTTTAAAAAAAAATCTACAAGTTGACCTAGGAGATACAAAGGGAATAAGCCTCAATTTGACATATCAACCAAGAAACACACCTGAAGATTTTTTTTTGAGGGGAGTTGTTCATATGCACATCCTCTCTGCTGTGTGTGTGAGATCATTGACATGGAGGACTTTTTAAGTCCCAGCAGCATCCAGAGCCAGCTTGCTGATGACCCTCTGCCATGCACCACACCTATAGTGTGCACACAGATGCTGGAAGCACTCACGCCTTTAGTTTCTCTCCACCCCACATTCCCAGGGTTAAGTGATTATGGGATTAGGAAGACAGAGGGAAAGTAGCTGGTTTGTGAACAGGCACAAGAAATATCTGTCTAGGAAACAAGTATCTACTGGCAAGTAATCCTCCTTTCTCTTTGAGTGACTGTCAATACATACATATTCATACCCTGGGTGACTCTGAGCACACACGTTACAGGCTTGATAGGAATATCCTCGAAATATCTCTGCCAAATGGCGCATCATGCCTCCTCACATCTGATGGCAAAGTACTCAGGAAAGGAGGCTCCAGCTGGCTCCTCTGCACGTCTTGGGGAAATTAAGTAACAAATTCTACAGAAGACTCTGAACTTTCGCAAAGTCTAAGTTTCAGATTATGCCTTGTCCAGATAAAAAGATAAAGAGACTAACATGTAAGTGAACAGAAAAATACTTCATCCCTGCACACATAAAAAGTTAATCTCTTGATTTAAGCAGATCACAAGACAAGTGAAACAGGTAATGTGACTCTCTAAGCCCGTAGGAGAAAGCCTGCCTTAAACTCCTGAACCTCTGTCATGCTCTCAAGCTTCTGGGGTGGCCACCAAAAAGGTTACATTCACTTCAGGATGCAAAAGCAAACAAGCAGGCACAGTCTCAAAGAGCTTCCTAGAAAGAGATGGCAGTAATAAAAGTTCCACTGAGGTCTCAGAGTAGAAGAACCATGAGTGAATAATGAGAGGCAAACAGGGCAGCCTTCAGCAGTTGGGCAACACGATGAGAACAGCTATGATATTGCGTAGCTTCAAAATGTAGTTCAAAACAAAGGGAAATCTCCCCAAAAATGGTAATGTCTAGATGCTCCCCATGTAGAGACACTGATCCAAGTAGCCACAGAAATACACAGCAGATTCCTGCTGTTGCTGAAGACCAAAACCATCTACTCTAATTTCCCTCAGCACCATTTCTTCTCTCCCTCAACCTGTGGAAGAAGAGGACTGGAGGAAAGGCACATGTCAAGAAGGCCAAACAAGGTAATGGGAACACAACCAGTTCCCATTATAGGGACAAGACAGGTCTGGAATGGAACAGCCAGTGCTTCTCAGAGGTGTCTGAGGTAAAAAGAAGAATCCCTCAGGAGGGATTCTCATCAAAACATGAAAGCTTTTAAAATGCCACACCAGATGTCCCACTCTTTGTCTGATAGCCTGAAACCCCCCAGATCTTTCAACCTGGTTTAGTGCTCCAGGGAGACACTGTCACATGAACCTTACAGAAGGTCCATCCCTCCCAAAAAAAACCACCTTATGACACAGTTGGAAGAATCTAGTGACACCCTGTTTATCCCAATCACTGTCCTGTTATTGTAGGTTGACTGCTGCATGACAGTGACTGTGCGTGGGAGGAACACTTGGTATTCACACACCCAACAACTCAGCATTGCTGCCCACAGCTGTTGATGGGACCCAAGAGCCTAACCACAGAGACTGTCCCAAGTACACAGAACAGACCCAGAGAAATGGAAAAGTATCCATGACTGAAGATGACAGTAAAGGCAGATGTCACCAAAAGAACCAGAATCAACTGAAAAAACCACACCCCTTGATACACTGAGAGTGTTTTAGGAACATAAGCAGGCTGATGTCTTGGAGGCAGGCTGCTCACAGTGAACTTGCCACAAGGTATCAAGATAATCCAGTACTAAAAAACACCAGCTATTTCTCCCTGTCCCCAAGATGAGAAGGAGTCCCTGTATTTTGCAGCCAGAACTCCCACTGCCTTCTTCCAGAATGGGTTCTCTCTGGAAAGGAAAGAAAAGCTGTGTTTGGAAGAAGCAGTTTAGTTAGGATGGGGCTTGTACAGCTTTCTCCATGGAGAAGGGAGCTCTTCTTTCTAGAGCAGAGAAGGAAGAAAGGAATATAGGCTGAGTCTCTTAGAGCAAGTTATTTATGGACTACTAGAAGGATTTACATTCCCACTTCTTCTGCTTCCTTCCATTACCCTAAAGGGAATTCACTGTCAAGGAACAGACAAGAAACAAAGCCCAAGATAAGAACACCAGAACCTAATCCATATATATTGGTATCGACAAAGCTTAAACAACTCACTTCTGCAGCTCTAGAGAAACCTGACAACTTTAGAGAAAAGAGAAGGCACCTAGGATAGTGGCTTTATGACTTCAGTTGCCAAATACAGAAGATAGTGCAATGTCCCTATTTCAGAAATACAAGCTGTGAGCCACACCACAGCCAAAGTATGACAGGACTTGATCCCCACCCACATCCTTCTCTGTCGGACTCTGAAGGCAGAAAAACTGTCTTGTGTGTAAACACTCAGCTTGTCCAAAGAGAGTGAGTAACCACAGGTGGAAACTGCAGCTTGGAAATCCATTCTCTTTCACCTGGCTTTAGAAACCCCCTGGCTGCATCCTGGGCTGCTCCTGCTCGGTGTGGTTCTTCTCCATTGCCATTACAGAGTGACTTGGTATTTTTGGTAGGAAGAAAAGTCTTGGAGCTTTGAACAGGAAAGGTCGAGTACAGCTTCAAACTTGGGAATTAACTATGAATTGTCTTTTTGAGAAGTTGCAAGCTAAAAGAGATACACCCAGCATACGGGAGCCTGCATATCTGGATATGGAGTTGAGGACAGCAGAGATGTTTGCTGTCCTGGTGCTCCTTTCTGGCCTTACGGCCGAAATCTTATCACATTAAAAATTTACAGGGGTTTCTCACCCAAATGGAACAAGAATGGGCATGTCAGTCTGGAAAGGGGATTAACACCTAGCATGTGGTGCAAGGCACGATGCCAGAAGGCTTAACTGAGGAAGCCATAAAAGCAAAAAAAAAGGAGGAATACAAGAGAGAAAATTAAATTGTAATAATGAAGATTAGTGCTAACCAAGAACAGCTGTGATGCAGTGAAGATTGCAGTGAAGGAAATTATGATATAAACCATGACCCACATGGAGCAGGGTTGTTTGACAGTATGCGTTGCTCATTCATACCACATGAGGTGAGTACTAGTAACACACCTGACAGGCCTAAAAGTCTCCACTGCAACTGGTAGCCCACAGTGCCAAATACACAGAATGTGCCTCAATACAAAGGATGGGACTCAAAGGATAAATCAACTTTCTAGCGGCAACTGGATCACTGCTATTGCTATCTCAGTGTTGCATGAAATAATTGTATTTAATCAAAATAAAATTTTTCATTTGTAGCCCCCACAGAAATAAAATTCCTGTTTCACTAAGCATTTGCAATTAGCGATGAATTATGTAAAACAAATTCATTACCTTCTACATCAGGATCTCCAAATGGATTTAATTCTGCCACATCAGGATCACCAAAAGGGTTCGTGCTAGAGTTGGCCAGGTCTTGCTCTCCTTCATCCAGAAAATTAAGCTTATTGATAAGCTCTACAAACAAATTGGAATATTGTTTTAAAATAGGTACAAACTGTTCATCCAACATATCTGAAGCTCAAAAAGCCCCGTGTCAACAGTACCTCGAAACACTGCACCAGGGTATGGCACGAACTGCACGACTAAGTTAACACAGTCCAGTAAGTACATCAACAAAGGGGGAAAAAAAAAGGTGAAATGAATGAAACTTCTATTTGCTGATCAGAACATTATGTAACAGAAATGACGACTAAGAAAGCCTTCTCTTTTCTTCATTATATAAATGTTGCAGAACATCTAACAAGCTAAATACAGTGATTTTGACTGTTCCCATACATGTTAACTATCAGCAGGAAATTTTAATTTTTGGATGTAACGTGCACAAAAAAGCAGAGAGGGGACATTTTGTCACTTTAGAAAGGTCAAATATTACTGACTACACAACTAATGTTTTAAGCTTAGGGTCCGGTGGTTTCTTTTTCTTTTTTTTTTTTGTAATTTTTTTTCTTTCTTGTTCATTATCAGATGACAACGGAGCTGTAGCGGAGACAGGCTCTTTCTCTATCATGTTGTTACCTGTTGGATGCACTACAAATTACTGAGAGTCATGCTGGGTGGAAGCACAGAGATAAAACTGACAGCTGAATACAGGCAGGAGTCAAAAGGTAATGGGTCACAGTAAATACAATCAGAAACAGAAAGAAAGGATGAAAGCTCATAGACCTTCAGAGGAACTGGCTGATTTAGCTGAAGGCATATTTGCTCGCTTTATGCAGTCATCTTGATCTTCATCTAAGCTGCTCAGAGCATTCAACTGGTTTACAATTTCTGTAAATAGAAGCCAGTCAAGACAAACGTAAGGCAAGGGCATTTAATGAAACAGAAGTGGAACGAGCACTGTTACCAGAAAGAGAGAGAGAGAGTGAGGGAGAGAGGGCAAAAGAATAGATTTAGAACGAGGCCTTACAATTATATAACTACAGCAAAGTAACTGTGTAGGTGCTTCAGTGATAATTTAACAAGAAATCCAGTTAAGAAGACATAAACAAAACCTAGCCAGATTAATGGTGTCAGCAACAGCAGTTAGTTTTATGAGGACTAGTATGCACATCAGTTGAAAATTTAGATAAATGTACTAGATATAATTTAAAGACTTTTCCTGCTCATGAAGAAAACCTGAATATTAAAACATTGTCAATCAACACAAAACAGCCCCAGAACAATTTACCTCCCTCCCAAACCCTTAAGGCTACAGAAAACGAACAGGTATTTTTTATATATTTTTTAATTTATATACACACTCTGATTATTTAACATTTACAATTAGTCACCATTACATTCTGATCTATGACAAGCTGAATTTACCCAAATAGTTCTAGCATATATGAGCAGTATTGTGCCAGGAGAATGCAAACTGAATGTATATATCAGTTGAATTTTCACTGTCACGCTATGTAAGTAACACCTTGCTCTTTGTTAAAATCCTATTTCACCTTCTGCCCATAGTGGAGAGCTCTGAATTACCATGAGTAGTAATTTTTAAAATGTGCTAATGTTTAATTCTAGCCAAGATGGGGATGCCTCCATAATTCTGGAAGGAAAGAAACAAAAACCAGCTAGGTCTTAGTGGCTTCTGGCCCAAGGGGAAAAATTCCTCTCTGCTCCCCCCCAACACAGTCCCATCCACAGCATCTGACAAATGGAGCTCCTGTAGTAATGGGGATTGAGCCTGGGGCACCTCTGAGAGACCTCAGCATAAGTTTCTGTGGAGAGGGGACAGCCTTCCTCATCCTTCCAAATGACAAGCAGGCAAGAGAACCTGTGCAGGAGAGATGATCCTGCTTGTTGAATATCACTGCCCCACCAACAGTCTTTTTCATTTCCTGTCTTTTTCCCAATGAAATAAATGGATGATGTCCTCTGGTGTCACCAGTTAAAGCTTCATGCCAGTCATTCTTGTATTTCCTTCAAAGTGCAATTTCTTGTGCACAAAAGAAGTTACCTCTCAGTAACACTTGCAGTTTACTGCTGTTTTAAACTTGACTTTTTCTCATCTGGCTTTTGCTTGGGAAAGCAAAAGTTTGTCTTTATTTAATTAACTAGTTTTAGGGAGCAAGATATCAAACTGAGGTAAAAATTAAGTAGTATCCTGACTATCCCAAATCATGTTAGTGCTCACGGCCACCCAGAAGTTCCTAGTCAGGGGGGCTTTTTCATGCTTTTTCATAGCTGACACACTGACACCACTCCTAATTTCATGCCTTCACAGACAGCACAAAGAACCTGAAGCCCAAAGCAGACCAAAACCTGATAATATTTCTGTTATACAGATAAAAACTTCTTTGCCAAATTTAAAATGCTTTGCAAAGACATGCCAATCTGCAAACTACCAAGTGAAATTACCTACTCTGCCAATATCTATTGGACATTCTAAACACTGACAGTGACAAACCCTCAGCAGAATTCCTCTGTAATGCAACTCCTCACTGATCCTGACCTAAAAGCACAAATCTACTTACATGGGATTACACTAATATCTGTCTACATAAAGTTAACCATCCTTACCTCCTTAGCTCCAACAAACAAGACTACTATCCTAAAAAATAACACCAAAACTACCCCAAAACTTAGCTTTCTCAATATAAAACCATACACACACCTGAGAGAGCTGCATAATATAATGCTACCTTCTGGAAATTTTTAAGACTCAAGATAGATAATGGAACACACCTTCCTGTAGTCAAATAAAACAGAGCTGACCTCATAAAACAGCAGTACTAATGAATTAGTAGTTTAAAACAGTCTCAGATGCTGACATGATTTACAATTTATTATTGCAGGATGTGAAAAAAAACCCCCAAAACAAATACAATTCAGTTTTTATTGTCAGAAAATAACAAATTAAGTTCAGAGCTTTAAAAAGAGGGAGTTCTTTGATGTGGTCTGAATCACCTGGTCCTATCTGCCAACCTAAACACCCATATGCACTACAATGTTTCTCATTACAATATTAAATGGTTTATGTCATATTTTGGAGTATGAAAATGGTAGGTTGGAGATTTATATCCTGTATTATCTTTTATAAATCTCATTATCTACAAACATACATTAGCTTGTTCTACAAGCATGTCAAATAAATCACTGGTTTGGGTTTTGGGGTTTTTTTCATTCTTCTCTCTTTCTCTCTCTTTTTTTTTTTTTTTTCCAGGCAGCTTGGTGATCCTAACAAAACAGAAAGAGTGAATGTACCAGAAGTTTTCAGGAGAGGTATGGTTTTGCAAATTGCAAAAAAGGGTTACACATACTGCTATCCAGAAGCCTGCTCTTGAAACAATATGGGATTCAGACTCCTGCAATAGTAGCACGTGGGCACATTGCTGATTCCATGTGGTGCCCCAGGACAGCCACTGCGCTTCTGGGCAGATGGAGCAGGAGGCAGCTATTAACTTCAGCATAAGGCTCTAAGTAGCAATTAAAACGTTAAGAGAAGCAACATATTTATTACTGCCCTGTTTGTGAGTTATGAGGCACATTTTCTTCAAGTACATTGGGATGCCTTGTGTTCCACTGAAGACTAAGGACAGGATAATTCTGGGAGGTTTAAATCCATGTATACTGACAGTGTAGAAACAAAATATTTAATTCATGGCAACCAACGATTTTCAACTTCACACAGAACAGCTGGGGGCAATACAGCTTTTACACACGAAAAATTTCAACAGGAAATACTGGGAAGGAAGAGGGGGAAAGCCTGAGATGGAGAGAGATTTCTTTAAGTGAACGCAGTTCTTGGAATGGAAAACGTCTTTCAGTCTGGTCAGTTGTATGGCAACAGTTCCATGTTGACCACTCCTTATTCCACAGTGTTTTTGAGGTTGGCGAGTATTGGCCACCTATTTTATAGCTGAAGAAACAGAGGCACAGATACCTATTCAAATTTAGGCAGCTCATCAAGGTTGGGTTTCTTCCTTGGGTTGCTTCCTTCTCATCAAGGAAGAGAAGCAGCATTTCCTAACTCACCTGCACCATCTAGAGCCCCAGCCAGCAGACCTCCCTTGTCCTCCCAGCAGTGGATATATGTATGCTCATCTATGAAACTGTAATTCTGGGCACAATGAAAAAAAACCCCACAAACAAAACCAACAAAAATTGCTGTACCCTGCAAAAAGGAAGAGTGTCTGATAAAAGACTTGCGGCACCCCTTGCAACTGTGCCTTGGGAATGATAACTTTTCAGCCATCAAGCCGTCCATCGCTTCTGTGAGAAAACCTTGAGTCAAAGGCAGGAGAACAATCCCCCTCCTTCTTCGCTCCTTGCACTTTACTTTTTCCAAGCCCAATTACAAACATTAACTGTGTAATGCTCCCATCGTTCCTGTGAGGTGTTCCAGGCAGTATCCCTGTTTTACAGTTGGGAAAACAGGCGCACCGAGGTGAGGGATTTGCTGCAGGGCACTCTGAGTCAGTGAAGCATTCCAGCTCCTCAGCTGCCAACACCCAACACAGCACAAGAGGAGAAAATGTTGGTAGCAGCAAGCTTTCAAAAGGGTTATGTAACTTCCTCAGTTAACTTTATGGTGTTCTATGGACACTGTTTTTGAAAGAGTTCTTTGCTACATCAGTTTTGTCACATTTCCTTCTTTCTGAATTTTTTATGCTATTTTACAATGATTCCTCCTACCTCTTTCTCCCTTGCTTCCTCAGCTCTTCTCCTGGCTTTCCCCATTCATTATATTTATTACAGGAGTCACTGCAACTGCCAATGAAATCAATCTTGAACACATGTTGAAATAGATGCTTTACATCTTATTTATTAATGTTTACTTACTGCCTTATGTTTTATGTTCTCCCATTTGCTTGGGAAATTGCATGCATTTATTCCCCTTCAACATCCCTCCCCTTCTCAAAGGTGGGAAAAGCTGGCGAGGCTCACAAAGCAACTCAGCTGTTGTAGCCAACAAAAGAAGAAAAGGTACAAGTTTCACCTTCACCACATCATGATTCATCTACAAAAAAACCAACCCAATCCTCCCATCCTGTATCTTTAAAAAACAGTATCAGAACAGGCTGAGTAAGGCACAGAAATTGTGTATTCCAGAAGTATTTATTACTTCTGCCTTTCAAGAAGGTATTGTTAGCTTTGAAAAGGTAATTTTGGCCTATGGAACAGCAGAGGAAGAGCTGTAATGACCCTAAAACACCTTGAGTGAGGACCTTGTGTTGCACATCAGGCAGCTCACCCTTCCCATCTATCTCCAGGGATGTTCACTCCATACCCAAAGGATAGCAGAGAGCCTAGTCTAACCTACAGCAGATTTTAGCTTGTTCAGGAATCATTTGTAGCCTTGTTGAATGCTGCAGAATCAATAGAGTTGAGAAGCAAGATCTGATGCTTTTCAATTGCTGCCCTACTGCATATGGGTTTTCTGTAGTCCTCAGTGCAGTACCAAGGCAGATCTTAATAAAACCCATGTGCACAGGAGTTTCTATAGACTGTACATTACCTCTCCTTAATTTGGCCTTGTCTGTGATTATCCAATGGCCTGGTGAACATGTCAGGTTTTGTTTGATGTCATGAGCTGATTTATTCTGGTTACACTGGGAAAGAAGTCAACCTTGCAGAATGATTGCAGTGTGACCAGACTGGTATATCTCTACTCCCTGACCAAGAATACATTATCTTGGTTTCTCAGATATTTCATTCCAGACTTTCCAACATGCTCTGTGCCAGACACATACAGCACAAGCAGCGATTTGGCCAGGGTAAAAAATGTCTAATTGAATATGTAAAGCACAGAGATAGTATATTTGCATCCTTTCACAACACTAAATGTAACTAAGTAATAACTGCTTCAGGCTGAACCTTTTGATTGAACGAAAGCTCAAAAAGAAGTGATGAAAGTAATGTTTCATAACACTGAACCAATGTTCCTCTGAATTTTCAAGAACAGATTTGACAATTCACTTCTCCGCATCGGATGCTCTTCCCCCATCTCGGAGAAGGATCCCTTTATTTCGGACATTTTTAAGGAGCACTGGAAGTGATGAGGTCTGGCACCAGGAGTTAATTTTCTTTTCCTGACTCTTTACACAAAGAGTTCCTACAGAACTCACCTGGAGCAGTACTACATACTGATCTGTACGAACAATTTAACATCATCTCATCCTGATCTGACTTGCCTCGATTAGTTCAGCTATCCTGCACACACTAAGCATTTTCATCAGCAATTCAAATGTGGTTACACTATCTCACTTCAAACAACTTCACTATCAAATATGTTAAAGTCCTTTAACAGCCTCCCAATTTCTTTTCCATGAGATACCCCCACCCAAAAGGCAGCAATATGCTGCCTGGAATTGCCATGTTATTGAGCAGAACCTCAGCATCTGTCCACGGCACAACTCATTTCGCAGTTATTCCCACAAACTGCCTTCATTATTTCACTTGAGCCTCTCCTCCTGTATCCTCACTCACTGATCCTTCCCCCCCACTTTTTCAACTCGTCTGTTCACAGTGGGTTTTTGCTTCCCTAAAATGCTACCTGCTTAGTGCATTCTCTCTTAAAAACAGGACACAGACACACAAATCAATGCTCTTGAATTCACAAATATTACACTTTGTTGAGTTGTGGATGGGTTCCTCTTCAATCAAGCTATTCTGAATATTGTTTTGGTTGTTAGGCTTTTTTTAAAGTTAAATAAAAGTACAGCATAAGGATAAAAACCATGGGACAATTAGCAAAGGAAGCTATATTTTACCATGCCTGTAGCAAAACCAACCTGTAATTTTTGCAGCCTTTTCCTCTTGATTCACTCTGTTTTCTTCATCTTCCTCATTGTCTTCCTCAAAATCATCTAGGTTACCAATATCAGCTTGTTTCATACTCATCAAACTAGCCAGGCTTTGCATGTCTTCATCCCTAAATAACAAATGTCATACCAGGCATTAAAATGCAGCTTGGTAATACCACATCTGATATTACTGCATTCTTTAAAATGCTTTAAATATTTTGATGCTTTCTTCAGGGATGTCTGTGATCTCAGATCTGATCTTGAATACAGTGAAAGAACAAAATTAATACACTCATAAATATACCTCAATTTCTGAAGGGAAAGTTTTCAATTAACAAAATTGTAAAGGGTAAAAAAAAATACTGCTTTGCATCAAGAGTTTACTTAACAATTGTTTCCTAGAATTTTTAACCAGCCCAGAAAAGCTGGTAAATGCTTGCCTGGTCTGCTTTGGTTAAAGTGAAAATGCTTGGCCAGACCTACTATCCACATGCTGCATGCAACACCTATCACTACATTCATTTATTACTCGTGATGCTGTTACAGAAATTAAAATCCCTTTCCTAAATATCTGAAATCATTAACAAGATAAAAAAGGTTAATGAGGCAGTGTCTATTAACACATACTAGAAACAAATGCTTTCACGAAGAGCAGCTTTTTCCAGGGCACTCTGAAAGCACTGTCAGTAACTCACAATCCACCTGACTTACAGTCTCCAGTCTGAAACCTACCTATTTCAATGGGAAGAAGGTACATGCAAACCTAAATGCATCAGTTTTTACAAATTATGGCCTCAAAACCCACTAAGAGCATAGTGCAGCTATTTGCTGTGTAGTTCATGGATGCTGCTTGTTCCAAAAAAGTTAAAGAGCTTATCAGCTACTGACTTTTTCCATTCTCATTTTCAGGTGCATTTTATCCACGCTAAATCACAGCTAAATACTTCAAAATGTCATTCTTATATGGTATGCCAAGATGTGGCTCACAACAGGTTAATCAAAGGGGGGAAACAGTAATAGTAATTAACAGTAATTAATACATCTGTGGCTTTCAAAGCATGCAGATAAAAAACTTTTTTTGTGTCAAAATGTTTCAACATGACAGTCTGGAAAGCTGTTCATGCAACATTTTCTGGGCACTTGTATTGCAATGTCTACAAATGCATTCAGAATAGTGAAAGCTAGAAGTAAACTCCGTTTTTTGGAGGGAAAAAAAATTAAGAAGAGTTATAACAACCATTAGAGCAGTAGTTTCCCCATCCACCTCTTTTTTTTCTGCCATTCTCACATTGCCATATTCCAGAGACAGAAAGGAAAAACAAAACTACCCTAGCTGAAACCAGGACTGTAACACACAAGCCATTCTCCAGCCACATGAAGCTGTAGATAACCAACATCTGGAATCTGACAGAAATTGCAGGAGAGGTTACAGCATCTGCAAAAATAATCTGTTCCCTCTGCCCTCCAAAGGCCACTGAAATAAGGGACAGAATCAAGTGGGTGAGTGGAGGGAGTGGTAATCAGTGCCCAAGAGAGCTCTTTCCACAGGATGTTCTTGTGCTCAACCCAAAATCTTAGATCTGACTCCACCCTCCATCACCTTCCAACTGGCTTTGTCCTCACTGCATTCTTTGTGAAAAATCAGTGGGTTCCCTTGAAGTCTGCCGAGGGTATTGTTGGATGAACACACACATGCACATAAACATACACTCCTGCTGATTTCAGACCTGTAGATACTTTCAAGCTGTTGTTATTTAAAATGACTGTGATAGTAGAGCACAAGCCATTTGTCTCGGCAGAACACAAGGCTGAAATCAGAGTAAGAAACAACTTTTACTCAGTCAGAAAACCAAGTATGGCAGGAATGATAGGTATGCCGAAGGATACTCTCAAATTCCACCATCCTATACAGAAAGAGCTCTTTATCCAAAGAATTCTTTGAAAAGCAACACAAAGCAGGCTATCTGGTTTTTAAAAAACCCCAACAAACAACAACTTACGTGGCTTTTCCTTCCCTCAGGAAAATACAAGATAAGGAGAATTGTAGTGTGGCAGATACCACTTTCTTAGACAAAGGCTTGAATTTTAACCTGACATCTGTCTGTGTAGGCATGGGGCTGGCATATTGCTTCATGTTGATGCTGCTCGTGGCAAGAGCTTTTCTTCGTCCAGAAGGAGATTCCTGAAAGCAAAACAAAACTAATGTAAAAGGTACTGTTACACTAAAACCTGCATGTGCACAAAACAAAAAATACAGTTACTAAATCTGTACCTTTTTTTAAAAATCACTATGGCCCTGTCAAGAGACAGAAAATCATTTCTTAAACTACGTCAGTCACTAATGGTGGTGGATCTTTGAACACTTTCTTAGTGCAATTGAAAAAAAAGGTTGTCCATTGTGATTAGTGGTGTTCCATACCAGATCTAGGATGTCTTTAATGGCTTGAGCTTGAAGCAAATCCACAGCACACATCCAGTTAAACTCCTGGGAATATATTTCCATTTCTTTTCACAGCAAATTGGACTCACTCTGTCCAAACTTAGATAGTTCTGGACTGGAACTTCCAGCATATGAAAGACATGGGTTTCAACCATGCATGTATTTCTTTCCATAATGGCATGAGGTCATCTAGTTTGTGTTCCATGCTCATATATAATACCTGAATATTTTTCAGAGCAGTGGTTCTTCTCATTAGTGTTGTACATGCACTATCAAGAGTGACAGGTTTCTGAAATTAAAGCTGACAACACTTCCGAAAATAGTGATAAAAATTTTGCAAGGAAAAAATAAAGAGCAAAATAGAGTAAGACAAAAACCAAAATTTTATTTGAAATGCCTAAGTTGTATTTCAATATAAAAGTGTTGCTCATGGTTTAACAATTCAGACTAATTAATCTAAAATGCATCTAAGAATCTACTCCCTTGTTCTATCTAATATCAGCATCAGCAGGAAAGGAATGATTATATGTAATAAAGCTCCAGTAACAAAAAATAAAACAAAAAAGCCTTGCTATTAATTCTTTTGAAAGATGTTTTCACAATAAGACTACGTTTTACTGCAGTTGACAATTTGTGTTGAATAAAGAATACTAATTCAATCAAAACATTCAAGCATCCTTTTTCAAAGTACTTGACATTTCTGCCCAGTAGAATAAGTCAGAATGTAATGTGTCATCCCCAAAGAATACCTTGTTTAAAAAACTAGCCTTATCTGACAGATTATGCACAGCAATATTATACAGAACTATTAGTGCATGTAGATACCTTATGAATGAATTTCAAAAATGCATCAAACACTTGAGAAGGATTTAGGCCCTCTCAGAAGAAATACTTAAGAATATGCAAATACTCTCAGCTGAATCAAGTTGAACAGATGCGACTCTCACAAACAATACGAGTGCTCTTTCCCTGGCTGCAGTTGCCAATCAAAGAGCAAGATTAAGGTCCAAGGTTCTGACAATGTGTAAAATGGAAAGTACGATCAGGGAGTTTCAATTATTACACAGATATGAACAGCAATAATCTGTTATTATATCATACCTTTAGAATAACTAACATTACAACTTGTTATACCGAATGCAAGGTTTACTGCAGTGCCTGTTCAAGCATCAACACCCAACATGATCTTAGACAACTCATCTTGGAAGATTTTGAATAGTTGTTGGTGACAGTAAAATGTTGATCTTAGCAAGATTGGCAGATCTTAGACAGAACAAATCATGAATGTGGGTGCTTGCTTGCAGCCTTCCAGATGAATCACTGATCACCCATGCCATGCCTATGCTCCCACCAGTTTGCCTATGAAAGTCACCTCTCAGCAGGTGTGAACATCCCCAGTTCAACAAAGATCTGGATTTATTTCCTCGTGTAGCTACAAAAGCATTCTCAGTACTGGCTCACCTGTTATATGCACCCAGTGCTATGAGAGCAAGACACAGACCTCCCACGAGGTCCCTTGGGGGGAAGCATCGTAGGGAACACCAACGTGCTTCAGTGACTCCAAAAAACAGGGATAGCTGGGGGCAGAGCTACTTTCTCTTGTTACAAGCACACCATCTTATAAGTCAGATGCATGCTGTCTTTATCAAGGTGATTTTACTTAAAAAGTCAGAGCAAACAAACCAACCCAATTTCCAATTCAATGGTGATTCCGAAGTGAAGAGAAAGAACACATTAAACTTGCAAGCATGCAAAAGCTGGACACGGATATCAAGGCAGCAGGATTTTGAAATGATGTGAAATTACATTGTCACTTAGTATCTACTTATTGTACAAATGACCATCTTGTTATCTGCAGCTTCAGATTATCTGGATCAAAGAGGGAATAAGAGATGTGAATAAGGAAGAGGCAAAGTTCTCCCAGTGAAGATGATCATCAGCAATTCCTTATGAAATCTTCTGTGGTAGCTGATGTAGAGGAAAAGGGAGAGAAGAATACTGGCAGTTGTGTGCCAGGACAAAGGGAAGATGCCAGCCACGAGCAAGAAGATTTTCCTATCACTACAGATCCTGATGTGCTGTGAAGAATAAGATATACTTGGCAATTGAGTTCAGTCTTCCGAAGAAATGAATTAATATCATAATATTTTTTGTGGGCCAAATACAGAAGTTGACTTTCCAGGTTCCAATTGCCTACAAAAATCCATATTTTTAAGTTTATCATACAAAAAACCCAATCAAAACCCCAAAACCCAAACAAAAATAGACAGTCCCTGATCTTTCAAGTCTTATTTTCCTTCACATGCAAGTTGAAGTATATCCTCCTACTCTCTCTGAAAGTGAAGTGTGTTAGAAATGTTGCAATGTTTTCTCCTTTTAAGCTTTACAGGTTTGGCCTTACATTATTTTAGCTACATAAGTAGAGGGGAAAAAGCTTTTAGCACCTGAAAAGAATATTTTCAAGGCGCTTAGGTCTATGACTGATTTCACAATGGATTGTGTTTTCTATGCTGATACACAACCAACTTCTAAAAAATTGTCTTTAAATGTCAGAGCATGCTAGTAACCACTTCCTACAAAGATTGTAGCAATTTTCTTCAAAAGAACCTACACGCTTCCTATAATACAATCTGAGTTGCCCCAGAACCACAGAGACATTTTCTTGCTGAAGAATAAATAATTCTTAAATTAGCAGAGACAAAAAAACCCAAGAGTGGAGTAGACAGAAAACCTACAAACAGAGTAGACAGAAACAGCTGAGTAGTAGGATGAAACAAGTTATTCCAAAGAGAAGCCCACATTGGTAGGATACTGAATAAATAACATCCATTTAATGGTAAAAGTCTGATCTGGTGTTACTTATGTCTCATATGAGCATGTGGAGTTCTGCAGAAAGTAAAGCAGGCATCCCAATGCAAATGTTTTAATTGCTCAACTTTTCTGCTTTTGCCTATATAATCAAAGTTTAAAATGTGTAAGGCTCTGTTATGCCTCCAGGTATTTTACATACATGTGACTGCCAGGGTTGCCACATCCTGTTTTGTGAAAGGGTGGCATGAAAAGTCAATTTTGAAGTCACAAGAGGGAACAATCCAATGCAATAATAAAGAGAGGTGACAAAATACAACACTTAACGTGAAGACGGAGTACATTCTGTAAGAAAGTAGCAATTTGGAAGCCCTTTACTTTTAAGAAAGGCAATGCATTATGCAAATAAAATCAACTATGATATCTGAATGTCACAGAAAGACAGAAGGTAACATACAATGCCAGTAAGATACAAATACCTCTATGTTATCTTCCAACTCAAACATCCTACTGAGATTGAGAATGGGCACTGCTGGACTCATAGGAGAATATGGAGAGCACTGGTTAAAAACCATTTTTTGTTGTTACTGTATAGTTCTAGGAAGTGAAGCAGCATATTAGAAGAAAAAAGTGCCATTCTTCTAGAAATCATTAATAAATGATTAAAAATATAACTACTTGGTATGTTAGCAGAAACTACAGCTAAGACCAGAAACTATAATTAAGACCAGAAACTATCTTCTTGCATAACAGAATAATGATTGTGCTGAGTCAACTAAAGGCTCTGAGAAACCTGTATATTATTTTAAAAGTACATTGTTTGCAAAAGTGATCATTGTATTTCACTTAAGAAGAGTAAAACCTGCACATAAACACATAGCAATACTTCTTCATTCTCTCCTGTGCTGGGAAATTTCTGCTTTTGTATTCTACACTTTTCTCTCACAAGCAGCTTCACTCCCCGTGACAGTCTCCTCCTCCCACTCCTCATAGTCGCTGAAATGCCTCAAACGTACACCATATTTTGGGTGAAATAAACCTATCTGGGCAGTACATCAAGTTGTATCAGCTGCTCCCAGCTGGCAAAGCAGCAGGATGAAGCACGTGGCTGGCTCTGCCCTATGCCCACTGGGTGGTTCATACTTGTACATTCTGGTACTTTAGGAAAAAATTTAGAAAATTATTAAAAATCTGGAATAAGAAGAAGAGCTCAAAGCTAGCAAAACAAAAACTAATATAGAAAACAGAAAGAATTCCTAGTACCCTAGAGTACTTTGATTTCTGAATTCAGACAAAGAAATATGTAGAGCAAGTGATACTAAGTAAATCAATAAAAGCTGTATTCCTTTTTTGCACAGAAGAATATTAGTAATAATGAATTCAGGTGATTCCCAATTTCTAACCATGCTATTTGTGTTTGCACAGACTTTAAGAACACTGTCACCTCAGACACCAACAGAAGTGCAATTCACTGGTGCCATCAGAAAGATGAATTCCAGTCAATCTGAAGCCACAGAATCACAAGCCAGGCTCAGACGAGCTCTCGCCTTGCGCTGGGCTCTGCCAAAGCCTGGGGACATACAGCACACACACAGACACTGACTGCCAACAGTTTCACAAAGTTGTGGATGGTTTTTCAAGGAGCAGTCCCCAACACTATCCCTCCCCAGCATTTTAAGTTACTTCTACAAACCCTCAAAAGAACATCATATTACAAATCTTGGGGCTAGAGAAGGGAAAATTAGCATTGGCCAAACTGCAGTCAGTTCAAATGAAGCCAAATGAAGCTGCATTTACTATCATAGATACAGGGCCAGACCCATTTATCACACAAATTTCTTATCAGTAATGCAACCATGCATTATTCTCTGCCACAACATTCCTGACTCTGAGCAGTGTCAGGCATCCCAAAACTTACTATACAGGAAGTGTCACCCTTCCATAAATATCTGCCGGGTATAAGGGATTCCCACAGCCTGAACTCCTTCTACAACGAGAATAATGTGGAGCAATGCTATGTACCACAAGGCTTGCCTAGGAATCATCCCCATCTTTCCCCACTAGAGAGGTCCTTTCACAGCAAACAGGACTAAAATACTCTAAGGAACTAAGACCAGCGAGCCTGGACCACAGCTATAAAACAAACAGCTCATTTTTACTTGGAAGATGATGATCATAGATGACAGGCACGTCACACTATTACACAGAGCCCAACTCTGTTCCAAAAGAAGCAAGCCAAAAGATTAACACCTTCACATGAAAGGTCTGAACTCAGACTTTGCATTTATAGGAGAGACAAATAATGCTGTAATGTGAATTTCATGCAGTCTTCTTTCCTTAAAATTGTATTTTTAATGACCTTGTATCCTGTACTTACCAACTGACTGGTAAGTCTTCTTCAAGGTTAATTTAAGAGGCGCAAATAAGTAAGAAACAGCTTTGTATTTTCTGTTAAACTGCCTCCAAGCTTCTAGAGTTACACAGAATCAGAATATTGGCTGGGTTTTGTTCACGGGTTATATTCCTCTGGGTTATTTGGGCCAGGGAAAGAGCCCCCCAGAGAAATCAGCAGGATGTGTTTTACCTCTGCACACCTGAACTCAGCTTGCCTACATAGAGCTGTGACCCTGCTGTGCTGTCTGTAATCCCTGAGGCTCCAGTGCCCTCCTTTCCATACACACACATTGAGAAATAACAGAAAAACACTTCCATTCAGCAGAAACCAGATCAAAAACAGAACTGAAGTTCTTAATTATTTAGAATAGTAAATGGTCCCTCTTTAGTAGAAATATATTAAGTAAGTTGTAAGCACTGTAGAAACATTATCCAAAAAAGACCTAACTAGGGAAGACAACAAGTTTCCTAACTGGATATTATTTTGTCAAAAGGAACAAGAATTTTTATTGTCTTTCTCACAGCCAAGGAAAAGGTACAGCATAATACTTTTAGGGGCTGCCTTTTCATATTTTACAAAAGCAAATGCTAAAAAGCCCACAAAGATATGCAGATTTTAATAGCAGCACACTTTGGCAGAAAATAATTGACAAAGCAATTTGTCTAGCTCTAAAAACTCATTGAGAGAAACAATGGATTCCACTCTTCTTTGACTCCAGAATTAAATGGAGACTGTTTTGGAGGAAAGCTGTCCCCTGACACAAAGCCCACTGCCCCTGCAGCCCCCACCCAGCAGCAGCGAGGAGCTGGAAGGTTCTCCCTCTCCCGGCGTGGGATGGCAGCCCTGCACCTGAGCCGCATGCACCATCTTGCTCAGATGAAAAGATCACTGCTTCACCAGCAGAGCAAAATGGATCACTACGGAATTTAATTTGGGAGAGTATACAGCAATTAAATGCTAAAATAGACAAGCTACAGGGAGCTCTCTCAACTGGAGAGAGTAAATTAGAAACTATGTCAGTTAAAATAATTTAGACAGGCGGATGGGAGATTTGGAGGACCGAATGAAGGCAGCACGATCTCTGCTGAAAACTTGTTTAAAAGCAAATAATGGTTCAAGGTATCCAGAACATTATTAACAATTACGATGCATTTGAATGGAGAATTCAATGTTTAAAAAATTCTGCACACACCAGAATTCTGCCCTCACTCCCAGACATGAGGGCTAGGAATGAAACAAAACATTTTAAAATGTTGAAGCAGCAACCCTTAATTACAGAAATATATATTTGTTATCCCTTGTCCTTGTCAGAACAATTGTCAGTCCTTGTACCAAACTATTTATCATACTGGTCATATCTTAGGTTTAAGCTCAAAAACAACAGGATGGTTTTAATAGCACATGTAGATTGATGAACCATTATATTGGAAGTACCATTGTTTCTTACTTAGCACAAGCAGAGAAAATAATTTCAGTAAGCAAAGAGAAAACACTACATACTACTACAGCAACCAGGAGCTGTCATCTTACAGGCCCATGAGATTTCATTGGCACCCCAAGAGACTGAGATATGCAGTGAAAGGTTCTTTCTGACCAAAATCATACCCGTGGGTGTGCTCAACTGACCTGTTGTAGGTAACAACAAACCATTCATCTTCACAGGCTAATCCCCTGCATTCACAGACTCTGGAAACCTCCAATGATTAACATCAGACAGGAAGTTTAGAAAGAAAAAATACCTAATAAATTGAGGTAATTCATCTACACTACACAGAATAAAACCAAGAAAATTCAGCGGTCCTGTTTCTCTAGCAAAAAACACTATTAAGCTTCTTAGACAACTATTAGACAGATGGCAAAATATGTGCAACATTAAAATTTTAGTCGAGCAATTTATTAAGAGACCATACGTATGAGACAGGTATCCCCTTCTCAAGTGGGCTTGCTGCTTACAAACGACAACAGAGAAAAATTTACAGGTGAGCTGGGTAATTTTAATAAGTAGCAGGTAACTACTGAACCCTGAAATACTGAACTTTGCAAAGGATATGGGTAACTGCTTTATGTGTCCATTTATAACACCTTCAGTTGCTTTCTCCTTCAGACTGATCAGTAATGCAGGAACAATTCCTGAACACTCTCCCACAGAAGGATACAGGAGTTGGTAAGTGATTTGAGAAACATTTGCTCTAATATTTGTAGCTTTTTTGCTCTTTCAGATCGATCCCTCACAGTGTGCCCTCTGCCTCCGGGAGCAGCTCCCATGCTCTGCTTCAGCTGAGGCACTTCCAGACAGCATTCCGCCTAGGCTGGGCTCATGTTCCTCCCTGCTTTTGAGGGGTTTGTTGTGTAACTGTAGAGTATTTCTGTTGAGTTAGCTTCAACACAAAGTAGAAATACAGATAATTTACGAAATGTTAGAGAATAAGAAACAGCAGATGATAAAGTTAGCTCCTAAACTTAGCACAAACTGGAGTAGGAAACACAATTATTTTGTGTGACCTCCTCTTTCCAGGGGCAGGACAGTGGAAATGACTTGTAACCATGACTTGATTTTCTGCTTAGCAGCTCATAACTCCACATTTTTTCAAGTATTGACTAAAGAGACGCGCAGGTGGTTCTCTGGTTTTTGTTCTAAAATAATGGGCAATACCTGTTACAAAATTTACTTTTAAGCTCACCTACCAGCACCTGGCACTTCAGCTCTACTTTGCCTGACAGGAAGCCTCCATTGTTATGATTCACTCCTCTGCTGTGTGCAGAGGTCTCCTACAAACAGTGCTACTGCACCTTCAAATAGCTGCACAAGAGAGATGTCCAGCTAGCATCCCCTAACAGAAGTCTGTCTTTAAAGGAAAAAAAAATTTGGGTTTTTTTTTTTGAGGGTAAACTATTTACCTACTTATTGTTGGTTTCAGATGTAAAAAGCCCTTCTGTTGATTACAGCTTCTTTTTTCTTTCCATTCCAGTCTCTAAATTTCCTTACTCTGTTTTGGTGTCACTTCAAGACAAACACACAGAATTTTTGATGTTAAAAAGGTGGTATTGAAATAATACCTCAAGCTCAGGAGTGAATATTTAATGCGAATCCAAAATAATATTCAAAACAGTTACTGAAAGATCTATGGCTTTTGTACCTCAGGCTATGCCTACCTGCAAAACTTGTCCTGAGGAAACAAAAGCCATGCAAGAAGGCATTTGTGATACAAACCCCAGAGTTAACTCTTGATTATTTAAACAAACTTGCAAATGTAAGCACATTATTCAGCTTCTTTGTAACCTCCAACAAGGAAGCAAGTTGGAGGTAAAACCCCTTGAAGAAGACACAGAGTGAAAAGATAAACTGTTCCAACAGCCTCACACACTTTCATTCATCTTTCCATAGAAAGACTTAATTATTTAGCACAGACAAAACTTGTTAAAATGAGGTTTGTAAAATGTTAGTGTGACATCAACCAGTTGTTGCCATTTGAGGATAATTTCCACAGAGTGAATGCACAATGTTAAACGACAAAGTTTGCAAGGCTTATGACAGATAAAAACTTGCAACAGTGTCAATGGAAGATACTATGACTCTTACATTTTGTATTTTCTGCACTGAAAGTTGAACCTCAACTGCAAAAGCTCAAAACAAATGGCTGAATGGTTTGTAATGCCTTACGGCTGTGTGCTGAGCAGTGATGCTCACACCACCAACATTCTCTTGGGCAGAACCAGAGTCTCCAGGTGAAATTACTGATCACTTTGGTTACATCTTAGGTTCAGGCTAAAGGGCAACTTCAAAAAAGACTGCATGTTATTCGAAAGAAAAATGTCAGTAATATTATTGCAGCATGAATGTATCTCCATTATTCAATTCATGACTGTGCTTTTTTTATTCTCTTGCATCTTGCTCACAGCTTCATATCATGTGCCCAAAGCACCAGAATACATAACAACAACAGGATACAACACAGTTGGAAAAGTCCCTCAAAGTACAGAGAAATTGCTGGGCCTGCTGTTGCTCTTCCCTCTCCCTGTATCTCTCACTGCCACCAAGGGGAAACACAGCAAGGCCCTGTGGCCAAGATACTCATCACAACATCTGCTCTGGAAGAGTGGGCTTTCCAAGGAAGTGTCTCCATTCCAACAGACAGTTCTCTTGCCCACGCCACTTTATTACTATTTCTATTATCCAAACCTGCAGCTCACTATCAGGGGCAAAAGCTCGGTGACACAGCTTTAATATGCAATTCTCCTCCCAGCTGTTATGTCAGAACAATGTGGCTGGCAGGGGATGGTTCCTGCGTGCTCTACAGAGGGAGCCCAGGAGGGAGAAAAACCACAGGATCTGTGGATCTTGCCAGTGTCATCCTGCCGACAGGTGGGTTGAGTCTGATGTAGACAGGGGCAGAGGGTGGAAATACAAGCAGGGCAAAAGGGAGGCAGCTGAAAATTCACATCTGTGTGAAGCTGGAAAAGGGACATGCTCACACATGTCAGACATCTCAGCTGTCACACCCTGTGCACCCACAGCAGTGGGAATAGCGTGTGGTGCAGGTGCACTTATTTATTTATATCTGTGTTTATAAACAACATAGTATACATTTTAACCGCAAGGATAAACATATAGCATTCCAAAATGCATCTCAGCAATAAACATAAACCTCAAGTTTTTGAAAGCCCATCCATCCCTCCCTCCCTCCAATTTTTTTTTTTTCAATCAGGGAAATAGCTAAATGGATTTCTTCTAACTTTGTACTTAAAGTAAAATTCACCTCAAGGCTGACAAGCATAAAAAATTTCAGTCGAATGGGTGATTTTTTTTTTTTTGTTAAAGCTGCAATAGCCTGAAAACAGGGGCTTGTAATGAAGCTGCCCCATCAACCATAACCACACTGTCACTAGAGCAACACAATCATATTGCCTGTGCAAAGAAGCAATGCATTTAACATTTTCTTCACTGTGTATTATCTATTAGCTGAGTTTGTCACAGAGATATGTGGCAGTTCCCTGCAATACTTATGAATATATGGCAAGGCATACAAGAATCCATCTATGTCCGCTTCAGCACAGGTTTGTCTTACCACATTTTGGCAAACAACTTAAAAGCCCGCCCTTCTCTTATCTTAGGTTTCTGTTAAATACTGTTACTATCATGAAATAGAAGTCATCCCAGGCAAACATCGCAGATCTTCCCATTGCTATTCTCTATTACTAATGCACATTACATGTTCAATTCTCCCTTGCTGTTCCTATGAAAAAGGTCTTGTCAAAAACAGACTTCATTTTTTCTGTGTATGCACAAATTAGTTATGGATGATTAACAAAGCATTCATTCTTTTATTTGCTTTGGCTGAGACTTGATCTGTGTTACATTCATGTGAGGGAAGCACTCAATTTTACGTTGATTAAATATGAAACACTGCACTCTTGATAAAAAGAGTTGTATTCAGAGCTGCATATTATACGGACAAAAGATGCATGTTCTTGGGCTAATAGTTTCTTAAACAAGTTTTTCCAGATTTTTAGTTGCAAAAAACTCGATACAGCTTTTTTTTTTTTTTCCCTTCTCAGCAAGTACTGGGCAGTAAGAGCTTTGTGTCCCAAAGCAATCTGGTGCAGTCTTAACAAACAACAATAATTATTGCAGACTGAATATAATAAAAAGGAATTTTCAAGTTCTGCTCCACAATTTGATTTCTTTAAACATAACATGCATTATCAAACTTTTTTAAAAAAAGACTGCAAAGCTAAGTGGAACAGAAAACAAATAATAATTACAGAATTTGTCTTTTATTACATCAAAAATTCAACAAATACAAAGAGTTATTGGAGAAGTCTTATGGAATCTTACAGCTGGTCATAAATGAGAACTTAGCCCTGATCTGATGTCACTGACTCCAGCTATCAGAAGATAATATGTGCATAAATACTCCTCAGCAAGGCCCATAAATTCTCCATGTCCTTTAAACACAGTGACAGAATGACACCAAAAAGGATGCACCTCAGCTCAGGAACATATTTGAGTGCAAGCCTTACTTTAAGTACACAATCTACTTGTAATTAAATCAAGTTAAAGCCATATGATTAAGCACCTTGTTAAATCTGGGAACAAATTATTAGCCCTTATAAACCAGGAGATTCTATCTTGGGGTTTACAGCATATGAAAACAAACACGAGCACAGAGACACAGACATGCAGAGCATTATGATACTTTTGCAAGAGGGGATTTATTTTTAGTGCAACTATACAGAGTAAGTGCAGCTCTTTACTCAGGGTAGGAGCAGTTTGGCCACACTTTCATTCTTTTCTAAACTTCCAACAACTGATGGTCTTATAAAACCTTTGCTAATGTTTCTATGTCACAAAAATAAGTCTATTCGGTATGTTTCTTACACATCACCAAAATGAAAGCATGAACTTCAGGTTTTCCTTTCACTGCCAAGGAGAGAGAGTCCTACCACAGCATGAGGATAGAAACAGCCCAAAGCAGGGAAAACTCGATGCAAGCTGGGCTTGGAAAGGATGGCTACTGTTCCTCATGGAAGAAGGTGATTTCTTAGGGTGCCCCTGAAATATCACAGCACTGGATGAGAGGAGAGCAGGAGAGGAGAAATGGAAATTTGACCAAAGCGGGTTACTGGGTGGTCTCTGAGCAACAGGTCTCTGCTCCCCATGAAGGGAGATGTTTGCGAGCTGGCAGCTATTTGAAGAGCCCAATCAGCCATCTGGAAAGAGGCCCCTCCAGCACTAATATGGTGCAGGTAGTGGTCAAGAAAGGGCCAGCAAAGGCAGCCAGGCCCATGTGGAGCAGTCACGCTGCAGCACAGGGTGTGAGCTCCTTCCTGCAGGGCACGAGAAGCACAACGGGTCCCAGGAGCACCCATCCCTCCTCATGGCCCTCATCCAGGGCAGAGGCACAATGGAACAACCTCTACCTGACAGTGCAGCCATCAGACAGTGCCTGTCTCTGAACACATCTGCTACTGCATCCCCGCAGCAGCCATGGTGCTTTACTGGCTCTTCTTTCACTACCCAGCTCCTCTCACTAAACCAGCAGAAAACTCACCCAGGAAAAAAGCCCCGCAGTGTTTCAGCTGGCTCAGACTGAGCTCTCCAAAGGTCAGGTGAGCACCAGCACGGGCACATGGAGGGGCTGCTGTACACAAAGTGAGGAGCAGGGAGGATGGAGCAAGAAATCACGGCTTTGACAGCAGCATACTGAGAATGGTTAGGCCATCGCATGAGATTGTATTTTTATGCAGTATTGTGTGGAGATTTACTCTTCCTGTTCCAGCCTGTGTGAACTCAGCTCCCTGTCCTTGCAGATAGAGGATGGTTGAACTGAGACAAAGATTATTTTTTTTAAGGAACTCCAAAAAGATTTTTTTTTTCCTTTGCTTCAGGTCACATAAGAACACACAATAGGACAAAGCAATAAATGCTCACATGCACTTTCTTGTCTTTATTTCCATTGTCTGGAACGAGGCCAGAGACATCTAAGTAGTGCACTCTGTTCTCTTCCACTCCCTCACAGAAATTACGGACTCTCCTTTGCAGCCAATTTCCTCCTCCTTCTCTGTCTGGGCCCAAGCTTCAACCACTACAAAACAATGTTCCCCTGTTTCTCTCCAGGGCCCATTTTCCATGCACCTACCCCAGGCTTTCTGAGGCCTCCCAGACCTTTAAGGCATTACTTTTCCAGATCCAGGATGAAAACCTGTTCTTTCTGCTTCGATTCTGGGAAAATTCCATTCTCTCCCCACTTTGCATATGAACTCGGCTGCACTCATTCCCTTCAGGTTCAGCCCCTCCGCGGCACTGGGGCGCTGCCGCTGCTGGGGGTCTTGGGACATGGGCAGCGCTGCTCAGCCGCACCTGCCACAGCCCTAGGGCTGCCTTGGAAAACACAGAAATGCTTCATGGCACAGGTTCTCCCCAGGCTAAGCCTGAAACTTCAAACTGGCCATTGGCAAGTCAGACGGCAAGGTATGTCACGTTTTATAGCACTTCCCACTCTTTAAATATATCTACATTTATTAGTATTAGACTAGCACAATTTATAACTCATAAAAATAAGTGCTACAAAGTAAATAGAAGCTTCAAATAATCAGTTTTTACACATTCTTTTAAAAGATCGTGTTCTCCACATTCCAGCTATACCATGAACATTCCTGGAGCGTTACAGGCACAAGCACTGTCAACATTTCTAAAGCTCCTCTAGAAACAAGTTCACATGTACAAAAGGCAAAGATGTTGCTGATGGTTTTTTTATTAATATACCACGTTGCCATCTAAAATACAAGGCTAAATTAATAAACACAAAATACCTTGAATGAAAGTATTTTCTTCTCTACTTTTTGGCTGTGAAGTTAACCTAACTTACGGATTTGAAAAAATCTCAATGTTAATTAACTTAATATTTGATCCGTCCATGGAATATAAAAATATTCCACAATAAAAGCAAATAAAAAGACAAAACTAACAAAAACCCACAAAAAATAAGCAGACCGAATTTCATAATTACTGTTATGTAGAAACACTTATGAGACATATGCATTAATCAATTATCAGAAAGTAGTGCTTCAGTCCCAGGTAGTCAGTAACAGCACTCGTATAATATTACAGGGAGCCTTATGTTTTGGCAAAACTAGAGCAGGAAAAAATGAAACTAAAAGGCATATTGTACATGTGACCTACAGGACTGGGATTATTACCTCTAAGCTTATTAAGAGTAAAAGCTGTCAGTCGGACCACCCCACAACCGGGGAGGAAAACTGAGATTACTCAGCAGCAAAAGGCATAAAAAGGAGACGTGTCTTCTCGGAATGGACGGAGGCAGAGAGTGAACCACAGCCCTGCTTCAGCTATCTGAGCAGTAATTGGCTCACAGGAGCGACTGCCACGTTAAGGCATTATCATTATCTAGCTCACATAACTGGAAATTCACGCTCTGTTCTTTAAATTGGCTTAACCAGCAGCATCTGCAGCACTTTAATTAATTACAGCAATTGGCGTACCTTAAAAGTAGATGCACAGATCTGAAATGATAATGCCCCGTGAGTAATAATTGTAAACTAGCATTAAACCAGACCCATCCTAAACAAAAACTAGGGTATACTGTTGAGCTTCAACAGAAAACAAGCTTCAACCTAGTAATTATTATTGTCTGCCCAGGTTCACCAACAGATACTACTATTCTACGTGACACTTTACATCCAATTAGCTCAGGAATGCAGAAGGCTCACAACACGTACAGCAAAAATCTGTTCGTGTTTGATGCTATCCAGTCAAAATTTGCTCAGGCACCTTAATCTGGGGTTCCTTTGAAAGATAAACTTGAAGTTAAAATCGTAAGAGAGACTGATTACCACTATTTATTTTTATCACACTCCTTATAAAGAAATACAGAAGCCAGACATCACAGTAAGCTCAGAAAGAAGTTTTGTTGACAGCCATTAGCTTTGCTTCAGTAAAAAAAAATCCACGGGCATCTGTACATAAATGTGGATTTATTTTTTTCCTGGTATCAGCAGCTCTGAAATACAGAAAAAAAAATTTGGAACAAGAAGTTGAAAAACTCTTCTGTTCCTTTTATGTACAGCGATTTGAAATCTTTTCTTAGAAGAAAATAATTTTAAAACCTTGGTAGTAAAATTCACGTATACATCCTGGACAAATCAAAAAGCTGTTCTTCATAATACTTCCAGCCAGAACACAAAACACTACCACCAGTTGTTGTAACTTGCTTCTGTACAATTTCTAGTTTAAAGACAGTTCTTATGTTTAATTAGCACCAGGCTGCAAAGTGGGACACAAGAATTTTAATCAGGTATCTTGAATGTAATAGAAGTTTAAACATTTAAATAGATCTGTGTTATTAAATTAATCAAATCTGATCCTCAAATTCATAGGTAATTTAGGGGTCAGAATACCTGGTATATAGGCCACTACCAAACCAAATTTGAACTTCCCATTTATCAAACTCAAGCCTTATCTTTCAGAGTTGTGTGAAAGAATGAAGCACAGCTTTCTTGATTCTAGTAAAGATGTAAAGTTTTGAACATATTTTTAACCCAAAGAAACTCAAAAGCATAGACTCAACTAAGGGATGACTGGTTTTAAGTTGCAAAAACTTTAACCATCTAATAAAAATAGACGCTGCAGCACAAAACACGCCTTTGTGCAATGCTGTCCCGTGCCCATTTTTGAAAGCATGACTGTTCTCCTTGTAACTCACAGAACTCACACAGAGGCACAACATCAGCAAGGCAGTGAGTGCAAGCCCGAACAGCTAAAATACCAAGGCTGATGCAGCAGCAAAAACCAAAACCAGCAATCTTACGTAGCAACTCACACCACAGAGACATGCAAAAGGCAGCCAGAGGAGAAAAATACCTTTTCTAAAGCAGCAAAACCCCAGTGACTGTGTTTATATACTCAGGGCTGTGCAGATAGCAGTGAAGCTTCAGTGGTATGTGTAATTTTAAGGCACGGATATCTGTGCTCAGAAATACTCTGATAATATGTTTATCTTGGGTGTACAGAAAACAACTGCATGCACAAATAAACAGCTACAGTCAATGTAATCACGTTCATCTCCTGAGTACCCATTTATAAAACCCAATCTAGAAACAATATGTGCTACTAAAACACCAGCCTCCAAGGAAAAATGGCCACAGTGCAGAAAAAATAAAAAATAAAATAATAATTCTTATCTAAGGCTGATACTTATTCCACACAGTCACCCATTTCTGATGGAGAGGGATCACAAGTGCACAATGCAAGTTATTCGTTGACTAAATATCATCCCGAAATGCTTGGATATAAAGGTTGGAAGGATTAACACAAAAGGTCCCACTCCAAGACAAATGTCTCCTTCATAGTTCAGTTCACAGCCATCACAACTGCTCAGTCAGGCCTGCGATCCCAGAACGCCAGGCATATACCTGCTAACCAAACACACCAAAGACTTGGAAATCTCTTGTTGATACTGGCATATTTTTAGAGGAGATTTTGATTACCACCACACAGAAAGAGACTTTTTTAAACATGGGAAGATCCAAAATAGTTTCTGCTTCAAATCTCAGCATTTTCTGAAACAGCTTCCACAGAGAAATCACAAATTTGCCAGGTTGGCATGATTCACACTCTGCTTCTTCCCTTCTCCTCATTCAGTCTCCCACCTTTTCCAAGCAAAAAAAAGTGAGACATGAACACACCCCNNACCCCCCCCCCCGCCCCGGTTTTAAGCTGTTTGTAGAAGCCTTACACAATTTAATTGCACATATATAGAGGCCACTTCTCAAAATAAATGCAGAGAAATTAATTAATTAGCATGTACTAAAACATGTAGGGGTTTGGTGTAACAATAAAATCACTTTGTGATTTTCAAACAAACCATAAGTATTAGGGGGAAAAATTGCAATTGTAATTCATATTTCTAAATATATATTTGGATTTAAACATTCTTCTCTAATAATTATGCTCTTTCACGTGGCCTGACATTTCAGAAACTATCTGAACTGTGCTTATCTTCTTTTACTTTCAGTAACAGACTACAGTGTGAAAAACTAAGATTTCTAAAGGAGAAAGGGCTGAATTTTAGTACTGAATTTCAGTGCTGAATATTTTATCCTTACTGGATGGTAATTTTTCTACTCCCTCTACTGGCATACTTTAAAAGCAAGTAAAGAAAAACCTGAAGGGCATTCTAGCTTGTAAAATATAACAAGAAAATATTTTTTGCAACTTCAAAATAATTGTTTGCACAACTTGGCAAAACATTATTCTCAAATCTTGGGGATTTTTAAGCTATCAACAAATTTTGACAGACTTTTTCATTGTAAGAATTAACTGAGCACCACAAAATAAACATCCTGGCCACTTTGTGTTAGAATTACTATCAAGTAGTCCCATCACCTGTCACCGCTCTGATCAAAACAGGTGACCACCTCAAAGATACTCTGTGGCTAAAAGACCTGAAGAGTGATCCAGGGAATAGAAATCTACATGATTACCACAAGTCTACATAAATAAGCAAAAATATCCTGAGCTTAACGAGTTGCTACTTAAATGTTAGACAGTGCTCTGTGAACCATTTTTTATTAAAACGGGATAGTTCTAAACATCACACATACAAGAAGTATTGTTTGACACAGTGCCATTTTGATGATAAATTGCAATCTACAGCTCAAATAATTCTAGCCAGGGATTAACATTTCAGAGGCTGAGCCAGAGATTATGTGTGTGGATCTTGAATTTCATCATCTCCCTTCGGCACAATACCTCATTCTTCCTTTTTTCATCTATTCTCTCATGAAGGGTCAGGAAAGCTTAGCCTTGCTGTTTCATTCATTTCATCTCTACATTAACCAGATACCTTGCAGTCTTTAGTTCTTACGTGTTATTCCATTACAAATACTACAGCCACACTGCACTGTGCTACGGCTAATGAGGCATGTACCAAATCAAAGGCTGCCATCAAGTGGTTGTAGCACACTGCCAGCACTATGCAAACTCAGTGTTCTGCAAGGGGTTTCACCAGGACACACTGTCCAGGGGGGATTAAACCCTGCCATGATTTAAAGCTTTTGGGGAAATCCAGGTGCTAAGAGATGGTGGTCCCACACCATTTCATTTCCTTCCTTTTCAATTCTAAGGTCCTGCCTAAGAGCTGGCACCACCACGCAGATGTTGTTCCCATTTCACCATCCTGGACCAGCAGGCTCCAGCATTTTCTGCCATCCCGTTGCTCATCACCATGCACCAGCAGAGAACAGCCTTAATAAACAGTCAAAAGCTTCCCAGGCAGCAGTGGGACAAGAAGGGTGCCACAGGGAAGGGGTTTCACAGAAGATGGGGAGAATAAACACAGTTTCTTGTGCCACCACACCCAGTTTCAAATCAAACTTGTTAATCTATACTCATACTGAACTTGAACATAACATGAGAGCTCTTCTTGCAATGATAGTGATGAGTATCTTCAGCATTACTCAGTGATTTGAAGCATCATTATTCAGCACAAGCATTCAATCCCACCCACATATAGATACTGTATCGTTATAGACCATCAGCTCTATACCACAGAGCCTGTAACTCCAATTCATCTTTGCCGGACAGGTGAAAAAACAACCAACCAAAACCAAAGTAAAACCCACTTTCAAAGAATCACACAGATTCACCAAATGGGCAACATGGGAAGGGACGATAGCTGGGATCATCTAGTCCAACTTCCCCATTCAAGCAAGGTCACCTAGAGCATGTTACTTAGGACTGTGCCCAGATGGACACCCATCTCCAGTAAGGGAGATTCCACAACCTCTCTGAGCAACCTTTCTAGTGCTCAGCTACCACCACAGTAAAGTTTTTCCTCCTCATGTTCAGGCAGGGCTTCCTTTGTTCCAGTTTCTGCTTGATGCCTTTCATCCTACTGCTCAACACCACCAAGAAGAGCCTGGCTCCATCACCTTGGCACCCTCCTTCGAATACTGATACACATTGATAAGAACCCCTCACACTCTTCCTTCAGCCAAAAGAGGCCCAGCTCTCTCAGCCTTCCCTCATACCTGAGTTGTTCCAGTTCCTGCATCATCTCCATAGCTCTCCTGTGGATTCACTCCAGGAGTTCCTTGTCCCTCTTGTACAGAGGGGCCCAGAACTGGACATAGCATTCCAGATGAGGCCTCTCTAGGACTGAGTAGAGGGGCAGAATTACCTCCCTTGACTTCCTTCTTCCCACTTTCTAGTGCACCAAGACAGATTTTTTCCCAATGAAAAATAATTGTGTCTTTCTAAAAATTGTGGCTGTTTTGCTACTATAGGAAAAAAGCTTTGCACATGCCATGGGACACAGAAAACTTTTGCATGGTAGGGATGAGACTAAAGATTATCCAGATGTGTCTTCCCAGATCATGTTCATCCATGCCATGACTTCCAGAAATTCAGCTGTCACTTAAAATAACACCTTCCATCTTGCAGTTGCAACGAAAATATCAAGAAAATGTGATTGAATGTAATTGATGAAGACAGGCACAATTCTCTTCATTTCTGAAAGGGTTTGGCTCCAAAGCATAAAAAGCTGAAAAGTCATGTTCTCCCTGCTGCTCGCAGTGCCTGATCATCCAGTCTCCCTTGGTCAGCTCTTGCCACTTGTCATTGGCATTAGCCATGTCTTACATCTTGGATTTCTCATCTTCACAGAAAGACATAAAAAAGGAAAGCAAATACTGGGATAGTAGAATTGGAGAAAAAAAACCAAACCCAGACAACCTGGGGGTGGTGAAGGAAAGAAGTGAAAAGGTATAAGGTTTTGTCAGATAGAGATTTTGATAGTAGTTGATTTCTATGTCCTTTTTGTATTCTTTCCTGAATTTGTTTAGCACTCAAACGTGGAAAGCACTACCAAATCTCACATTCCAAATAACTTCTCACTTTTCAACAGGAAAAAAAAGCAAATATAGTTAATTGTCATTTCAGGGATCTACTTTACAGGTAAACACAATTCTTCACACAGTTTCCAACATCACTTCTGATTTGGTAAATAGTGTATATGTTCTTTGATTTTTGTGCTGTGCCTTCCTGTGACTGGAGACTGATTCATGGAATTGTTTTGCTTTAGGGAGCCATGCTTTAAAAGTTTATTTAATCTTATCCCTTGCTGAGCAGAATACCCTTACAGTATAAATCATTAAAACTATATATAAAAACTGAGTCTTTAAAGAAAATCTCTGAAAACTAGTAAGTGTATTAATTTTTAGCAGGTGAAGTCCTCAGAGTCAGACACAGCTGTTTCCTATCTCAGGCTACGCTGCACATGATATTAAAACAAACTTGGAAAACCTGGCATCCATCCTGCTCAGTCTGCCATTCTGCCACTCTGCCAGGAAGGACAGGTTGATTTGTTCTTGGTTCTAGTCTACAGAAAACCCTCCAGAAGCAGAAATACTACTATTCAACAGTGCAGTGTAACACACAACTGACCATCTTCAGGCTTTACATGAATCATGTTTGGTGTATATATATATATATATATATATATATATATATATATATATACATATAAAAATNCTGACCATCTTCAGGCTTTACATGAATCATGTTTGGTGTATATATATATATATATATATATATATAAAAAATATTATTTCTCAGGCCACTGGAAAATGTGAGAAACATTGCTGAAGTACAGTGCCGTGGTTTAGGAATGGCACTCCCCAATTAGTGTACATTCCCGCTAAGAGTCTCCAAACCATGCTCCACTTACTCCCTGCCTGCTCCTCCTGTCTGAGGGCTCACTGGAAACTGGAGTGGCATTTATCCTTGAAGAATTTCCTGTGGTGATCATTCTACCTCTCAACTCACATACCTGTGTTGCCAGGGCAGAGGTGTGTTTTCCATCCCACTTCCTCCTGTCCTTTCTGTGACCAGGCAGGTAAAACCCCAGGGTACCTTGTGGTGTGAACCCTCTCTCTCAAGCAGGGGGGTGCTTGATCCCAGTAGCAGAGACTCTGGGACATTTCCTCTCTAACTTGCTAGAATCTTTCCAGGCTGTCCACAGTCTTGGACGGTCTTTGCACAGCTGAGGTGCAGGTTGTTAGGGAGGCAAAGAGATGGTTTTCATATTGCTGGAGTCAGGTAGTCACCTGAAGCACTGTTTGCTCTCCTTTCATTGACATCAATGCCAGTGAGTCGGCATACGATGATGGCGCACTCCATACAAACTTCCAGCACGTGGATTGTGTCCACTGGACCTCACCTGGACCTACAGGGGACTCTTGTAATTTGAACCCATATGGATTACCTCCAGCACAGCTGATTGTCTCAGGTACTGGATACCTTTCTTCGTGCCATTCCACCTGCCTGCGTGCACTACTGGATCGTCCTTGGGAGACCTTTCCTTCACACAGGAGTCACCTCCAGAGACTCAGACTTTCTGTCCCCTTCCCAATGCCCTTGTCAATGCCCCCATCCTGGGACAGGGAGCCCAGGGTGCTTGGCTTCACTACCATCTAGTTCCATACCATGGGCTGTGATACCCCAGCTTTGGAGAAGCCAGGCCGCGAGAGGCTCACCCGACTGGCAGCTGCAATCTTATCCCATATCTCACAGCTCAGACTGCAGTAGGGGTCAGGCAATTATCTCTGGCCCTGCCTCTTCCTCCCGTTGCGAGGGCCCTGCTTCCTCTTCATCCCTGACTGTGCAACTGGTTTTGTCTTGGATTTCTCCTTCTGTATAGGACCGGAAGGAGAAATCCAGGCTGCCCCTCTAGTTCAGCTCACTTTGAGCAGCTACGGTGCCTGGAGGTGCTCTCCTCCTCCTCCTCCCCTGATGGTGCAGTCCAGCACTGAACTGTGTCAGGTGAAGAGATGCCAGCACACTACAGGAAGTTGCTTTTCTCTTGAGTTGCCACAGCATTCTCCTTGCCAATATTCTGTCACTTTACCAGGGGTGACCTTCCAAACCATCAGAGCAGAGAATTTCCCCAAATGCTGGCCCATTTTCTCCCCCATTCCATGCCACTCATGACTATCCACCCTTGGGGCAGATGTTTGAATGACTTTCCTAGAAATCTCTGTCCTGACTCTAAGCACGCTGTGGACTGCACTGAGGAGTCATAGCAGACACAGCAACAAGAACATGCTTTCCTTAACATCCAAGGGAAACTCAAAATTCTCAAAAGCTGTTGTAACAGGCTTAAAGGAGGAAAAAGGAGTGAGAAGCTGAGGAAAATCATGCTCTGCTGTTCCCCTCCCAGACTGCAAAAATTAACCCCGTCCCAGCCAGAACCAGGACATATAGCCCACTGCACTTAGAACAGCAACCTTTGAGTTCAGGGATGCAACTCTGTATGGGTCACAAATCCAGCAGAAATTTAGTTTAATCTTAATTTATGCTAGTATGTGGAAACAGAGAAAATGTTGATAAGTTACAAAATGTTCTTTACAGCACCTTATTCAATACCATTTTATTCAGGCAATCTTTCCAGCCGAGACTCAGGTTGTCACCACACCTAAGCTAAACAAGAAAAAGTTTGTTTCTATTGCCTGTCAAGATTCAAGAAGCAATTTGGCTCAGATATTGACAATGCAAAACAATGAGAACAGAGAAACTTCACACAAAAAATACAATATGATGGTGCACCATCAATGCAGAATGAAGAATATGCTGGGAGAGAAATGAATGAAATGGCATCAATTAAGTTATGGAGGTCAATTAATTTCTATTATATTAAACTCTATTAAGACAGCTAATAACCAAAGATAAGAGGCTGAAGGAAATAACACTCAGAACTATTACACTGCCAGATGGTTTTCCTAATAACAAGGGTTTTCAGGAGGCCAGAACTCTTATTTTCCTGTCAGCTG
>VZRL01001653.1:717547-775301 GCA_013397895.1 Origma solitaria | reverse complement strand
TCGTGCCATTCCACCTGCCTGCGTGCACTACTGGATCGTCCTTGGGAGACCTTTCCTTCACACAGGAGTCACCTCCAGAGACTCAGACTTTCTGTCCCCTTCCCAATGCCCTTGTCAATGCCCCCATCCTGGGACAGGGAGCCCAGGGTGCTTGGCTTCACTACCATCTAGTTCCATACCATGGGCTGTGATACCCCAGCTTTGGAGAAGCCAGGCCGCGAGAGGCTCACCCGACTGGCAGCTGCAATCTTATCCCATATCTCACAGCTCAGACTGCAGTAGGGGTCAGGCAATTATCTCTGGCCCTGCCTCTTCCTCCCGTTGCGAGGGCCCTGCTTCCTCTTCATCCCTGACTGTGCAACTGGTTTTGTCTTGGATTTCTCCTTCTGTATAGGACCGGAAGGAGAAATCCAGGCTGCCCCTCTAGTTCAGCTCACTTTGAGCAGCTACGGTGCCTGGAGGTGCTCTCCTCCTCCTCCTCCCCTGATGGTGCAGTCCAGCACTGAACTGTGTCAGGTGAAGAGATGCCAGCACACTACAGGAAGTTGCTTTTCTCTTGAGTTGCCACAGCATTCTCCTTGCCAATATTCTGTCACTTTACCAGGGGTGACCTTCCAAACCATCAGAGCAGAGAATTTCCCCAAATGCTGGCCCATTTTCTCCCCCATTCCATGCCACTCATGACTATCCACCCTTGGGGCAGATGTTTGAATGACTTTCCTAGAAATCTCTGTCCTGACTCTAAGCACGCTGTGGACTGCACTGAGGAGTCATAGCAGACACAGCAACAAGAACATGCTTTCCTTAACATCCAAGGGAAACTCAAAATTCTCAAAAGCTGTTGTAACAGGCTTAAAGGAGGAAAAAGGAGTGAGAAGCTGAGGAAAATCATGCTCTGCTGTTCCCCTCCCAGACTGCAAAAATTAACCCCGTCCCAGCCAGAACCAGGACATATAGCCCACTGCACTTAGAACAGCAACCTTTGAGTTCAGGGATGCAACTCTGTATGGGTCACAAATCCAGCAGAAATTTAGTTTAATCTTAACTTATGCTAGTATGTGGAAACAGAGAAAATGTTGATAAGTTAAAAAATGTTCTTTACAGCACCTTATTCAATACCATTTTATTCAGGCAATCTTTCCAGCCGAGACTCAGGTTGTCACCACACCTAAGCTAAACAAGAAAAAGTTTGTTTCTATTGCCTGTCAAGATTCAAGAAGCAATTTGGCTCAGATATTGACAATGCAAAACAATGAGAACAGAGAAACTTCACACAAAAAATACAATATGATGGTGCACCATCAATGCAGAATGAAGAATATGCTGGGAGAGAAATGAATGAAATGGCATCAATTAAGTTATGGAGGTCAATTAATTTCTATTATATTAAACTCTATTAAGACAGCTAATAACCAAAGATAAGAGGCTGAAGGAAATAACACTCAGAACTATTACACTGCCAGATGGTTTTCCTAATAACAAGGGTTTTCAGGAGGCCAGAACTCTTATTTTCCTGTCAGCTGGCTATGGTTCTGCTGGTGGCCACTATTTTTAAATAACATGCTCTCAGTAAAATTACAACTGCTTGCATGTACAATCCTATCCAGTTACTTAATGCAGAGATACATTTTATACAATAATGGATATTCTAATTCTTTTTTTGACACATATTTCCATACCTTGAGCACATGCAATTGCAAGGTATTATCTCAAATCAACCAAAATATTCAATTTGACTCCCAGATTATCTGCCTTTGAAGGTGACTTATGTCAGAAATATTTTTCATTAAATGCATTGCCATTTTTTCCATTTTCCACTGAATATTTCGTACTACATGGCAGCAGCATATGCTGCTGTTTTAACACCATACAGCTACCAGGTCAAAAATGAAATTTATCCGTCATAATGCTGCCCCAGACAGTGGTATTTTACATAATGATATTCTGAACCACATCAAGAGCAAACACACAGCCGTGACTGTACAGAGATGTAAAAAACACACTCAGACATATAAAACCAGAAAAAATGTGGCAAGCTGAACAAGCTTAAAAGCAAATACTTTTCTATTAAAAGGCAAGTTGCTTGGCTCAGCTTATGCCTGGAGTATGATTAGAACCCCACTGTAAAACAATTACCAAGACACTCTTCCGTATTTGATGTCTGAAAGAGAAACGACCTCATGCAGACTCCAGCTCTTGCGTGCACTGGCAAGTGTATTTTACTGCTGATTTTCTATGAATAAACATATGCTAAGAGTGGCTGAAACACACTGCTGGTTTTAAACATGCCTAATGTAGTATTAAAGGTTTGTTTCCAAAGCTGTCTGCCTTGTTTATCAGCTTCCCCCCTCCAGCTGGCAAAGGACACCACTGATAGCAACTCCAATCAGCTGTCTCGTACAGCTCGGCTTTAGGAGAGAGATTCTTCTAGCAGGAAATAGCCTCCCCTCAAAAACCCAAACAAAATGGTTCTAAGCAATTTAGAAAACAGTTGTACTTTACTGCTGTGAATCAATAACTCCATAAATGAAATGTTGCCGTATGTGTTAGTTTACCGCAGTTTGTGAGCTACAAAGCCAGCGCCTCACACCCAGGACACTCTGCCCAGTGGCCAGGGGCCTCCTCTTTCCAGCTGCCACTTGCAAGACCCTCCCATGTAACTGTAGCATAAATATCAGAAAATGAGATGTCTCCTTCACCAGAAAATTTTAAGCCAAAATGCTGTAATAATAGTTTTCAAAACTGCCCTATCCTCTTTCACATTTTATTTTACATAGATCTACTTAGTTCAGCTATTAACACAGCATCAGAAACAACACTATTTAAACGACAGTTTGGGCACTGCATTTCATTTAGGAGATGAAGACCAAATAACAAAAGAAAATTTGCATATCTATTTTCAAAAAAACACAGTAGAGAAGAGTTGGATGGACTCATATTTCACACTCAAGATAAAAAAACTATTAAAAGAGTAAAAAGTTAATTAGATATTAGAAGTTATTTTAACAATTTCTCTAAAATTCTTATTTAAATAAGATTTTTGTCATCTCTCAGCTCTGCTTTAATAGGTTATTATGTATTAATGACAGAAAAGATTAACGGTGGCCCTAATTCCAGGTGATCTGGGCACAGTCTTGTTTTGGTCAGATGGAAAATGACATTGAAGACAGCAAGTGATATGTCCTCGGTGAACACTAACAGGCTTTGCTTTGGGGTACCAGGGTGGCTGTCGGTCAAAATATCAATTAATTGACAGTGCTGTTCAGAAAAGTTTATGGAGCTCTTGCCATCACAATGCCTACCTGGAACCAGGGCTGCTGGTGCCTCCCCTTCATGCTGGGCCACAAAGAAGGGAAAACACCCACAGTGTTTCCCACCTTGCTCATGTAACACTTGCCTAAATAGAGGTGGTAATTTACTTGTCCTGCAGCATTTGGTGCAAAATTTCTCCAGCAGAACTCAAGTGCACAATCCAGTTCCATTACCTTCTGTACTTTTCAGAGAAGATGCTGAATCCAAGGGGATTTGTTTAAGTCAGGGACTCCCGGAGGGTCAGTGTGGACACACAGGAGAGTCACCCATGCTCAGACACCCAAAACCAGGCTGATCCACTCTGTGCAGAAGCCTCTCTCCTGCTCCTTTCTAAGTCAGGACCCTGCCCAAATCATATGCTCCTTTTAGTTAAAAGTGCCCAGAAATGCCATCATGGAGCACAGAAGGAACAGCAATGTATTACTGGAAAAGCACAGGATGAGGCCTCTGAGAAAGATTTCCTACCCTGGCTCCTTTACAGCCAGAGCAGCCAATCAAGACTACAATTTCTGCAAGTTTTGCTCCACAGGCCTAATCTTGGAGATTTCTCAACTAGAACAAAGTGCTAAATATTTAATGTAAGCAAAAACTAAAAGTAAAACAAGTTTTCTGAATCTCTATTACATTTAATGCAGAACAAGAGTGAGACAGCTGACAAAGCAGCATTTAATTCCTAGCTATATCTAGACCAGAATACTCAGCCTAATTTACACAGGCAGCCAGTCACAGTTCACATAATCACACACAGCAGAATATGACAGGGGAATTAAAGGACCAGGAAAGCATGTCTGAACTATGAGCTATTCTCACTATATTAAATGCAGACATTTAATACAGAAAAAAAGCTAACCGGATCAATTATTATTTTAAGAAAAAAATTACTTCAAGCAAAATATACAAAACAAGTGGATAGAGAAGTTTTTACTACTTTTTCTTAAATAAAGAAAACAACCAACTTAAACTTAAGCTCCCACATGCTACAAAGATACACTAGAAGAGATAGCGAAGATTTTGTAATAAATTCCAGTATAGCAACTGATCAGCAAGTAAGGAATCATCCTATTCCCATGTCAGTCTTTTCCCCCAGGTTCTTCCAAGCAAACAGCATCAGCAGTACTTAGGATTTCAATTCCCTATGCTATGCTGGCATTTGCTTCCCAACATCTATTTCCAGAAACAGGTGGGAAGATTTGACTTTGGGCTTTCATTCAGATGTAAAGCAAAACTTGCCCTTGCAGAGTTAGTGTTGCAGCAGTACTGTAGTAAAAGATATTTAACCATCCAGTAAAAAAGTATGATTTTACCAAAATTCTGGGTTAATTACTGTTCCTATCCACTTGGGTTATTTTTCAAAAAGCTTCATCTGGAAAACAACATACCCAGAGCTGTCTGTATGTGATGAAAACTTAAATTTTTGCTAATACCTCATTTTATTGTATCCCATTTTAAACTGGTCTCCTTTAAGACTAAAAACAAATTCATTTCTGTGTCCCACCATCTGCCCTCTCTTTCCCATTACTTTCACCTTATTTATTACCTTTATTTGTGGTGTCATACCAGGCATTTTAAGAGAGAGAAATAATCTCCCCAAACCTGTCAAGTGATAAAACATGCTTCAGGGCATTCAAAATGAGAAATCATCATAAGCAACCACGATACAGAATTTCGGAGTCGACGGGGGAAGGGTGGACTGGAGGACGACAACCACAAAAGAACACACATGTACAGTAAAATGCAGCTGGATTATGTCAAATGTTCCATAATGTTTTCTACTGTTTCTTTCATTTCGAGGCTTTGCTGATATTTGAGTGGAGGTCAATTCAGAGCTCTTTCTAAGTTAGGGTCCATGAAATTACACAAGAGCGACAGACAGAAGGAAAAGTCAGGTCTCATTTTTTCAGCTTAAACTTGTTAGTTTTTGTAACTATTTCCTGAAGGCCAGCATGAATAGCAAACTCTAGCCTCTTTTTTTCCCTCATTCCAGAAGTTTCAGTGGGCATATTCAAAAAGGCACCATTAGAAAACAGCGTCTGAAAAGGCATCAAAGCATTTTGGAAGACTCTCTAGGAAGGATAGATGCAGAAGTCAGTTCAGTTTCTGAGATCTCAACACAAGAACAGCCTGGAAATTCTGCCTGGAATTTCCAGGGCATGCAAGCAGAGCTGGGCACCGCTAGTCCCTGAAAGCCATGGGCAGCAGGAGCAGTGCAGGACACTGAGCACTCACTCACATAAATAAATCCTGGAAAGAGAATGCTAATGATCTGCTAATGCAATCATGGGAAGTGAAATCCCACATGTAACCACTGTCACGTTATTGGGGTTGATTAGTCAGAGGCAAGAAGGAGGGAGCCTCCAGCCACACAGAAAGCAGAATCTGTTCTCCATAGCTGTAATTGCTAAGAAAGGAAAGAGCAGCCTTAAAGTGTACCAACAAAGATCTGGGCCAGAACGATTCCCAACAAGGACAATGGAGCATTGGAAGAGGCTGACTGGCAGTGCTGCAGAGAGCCCATTTTAATTTTTTTTTTCAATCGTTTAGGCAGGTGATTGTCTGGAATTATGCTGCCTTGAGGCAACAGTACAAGTCAGGTGAGGCTGCCTCCAGCCCCAGCTTATAGGAATCCATGAGCAAGCAAAGCTTCAAAAACAGGTGGGGCATTTTTCTCCATTCATCTGCCAAATCAGTAGGTCTGGGATGTCCTCTTCTGTTGTTAGCAAAGACCGAGTTTTAACAGGCCTGCCACATAAAAAGAGGACTACAGTTCATGTCAGGAATAACAGCAATAATTGTCAGTGGAATTTCCCACTGGAAAGGGCTCGCTTGCCACGGCCCTGAGCCCTGGGAATGACCTACAGACAAAGGAGAAGGATAAGCACAGGTGGGAAGATGGAGAAGCCTATTATGAACTTTGGAATATATTACTATGCCATTTATTAGCTATCAGAGACACAAACACGGGCTCAAAAAGTATTTTGGACCAAAAAAAAGACAAAAAGCTGGAAAACTTGTTTCACAGTCTGTGCATTTTCAAGTTGGAAAACATTCTATGAATCTTTCAGTTTCATTAAGAATGTAGAAAGTAACTTCCACAAAACTGTCAGCAAACAAGTAAATATTATGATTTGTCCTCAGTGCATGTTCTTATGTATTTTTCCATGCTTTGAGCATGCTAGGAAGCAAAATTACATTTTTCCATCGCTTCAGATACCTTTATTTGAGACAAAGTTCTTGTACACTGAGCCAGTGAAAGCTTCCACATCTTTGGACCAATTCAAACCTCCTCTCTTCCCTCCTATCCCTTTCTCATTCCATTACCTAAAAAATCTGCAGAGGCCAAGAAACACAGCCCAAATTTCAAGTCAGCTGAACTCTTCTCCGAGGTGCAGCCTTTGTTGCAAGTTGACTAAAACTGCCCTCCCTCTTGGCACCTCTGAGGGGACACTCAATGAGCTCAGACAGTGCAAGGAATTAAGTGTGGAAACAGCATATATTCAAGTTACCCAGAGAAGCAATGAGAGAGAAAAATCACTTACTAGAGCAAGTGGCTTTTAAAATCCAAGGCAACTAGTCCTTGTTGTCTAAATGGAGTAGGCAAAATAAACTAACACCAGCCTGTACGATTTTGAAAGCCTATTACCATTACACACATGGGCAAGTTTTATTCTTAGTTATGAATCTCTTGCTCTCCTACTTGCAACAGCCAACCTGAACATCCAAAGTTACTATTCAAAAGAACATAAAAAACCCCAAGAGAATCCAAAGAACTGCCTCATGAAGTAAAAGCAGATAATAAATTATATAGAGTGCAGTTAAAGCAAGATGAAATTAGAGACAAGAAAGTTATCAGCAAATATACAAAGAACACAGCTGTGAAGGAGATAAAGACATGGGAAAGGCTGATGGAAAATGAATGCCAAAATTTAAATAGTAAGAAACTGCTCTATGATCAAACTATTTATGGATTATACATACAGTAGATGATGAAGTTCACCTACTAAAATACAAATACAGAGTGGCTAGGACAATAAAAATACAGTTAGAAAAAGAATCTCCAATAACCAAGGTAATGGATCATGTAGTAATGTACATATACCCCAAACAAGAAAATAACCCCAAAAAACAAGTATCTTGTTTCATTTTCATTTACAGAATGCTTTTCTTGCACAAATCACCTCATCATTCCTTAAAAATCTCTCTGAAAGTGCATAATAAACTTGTTTGGAATTTGGTAGCATCTAAATTCAGAAGCATCAAACTGCAGCTGAATATCTCTTTTAACTGGTCTTTGCTCAGCCATACTGAAGCATTACAAAATTATTTTGGAGATTTACTTTTATACTAATTTAAAAAATAAAAAAAGAACTCAACATTTTTAGCAGAATTCAGACAGCTTCACAATTAAAGCACATCCATAAGCTCTTCAGACTTAAGTATTTTGTGTTCTGAGTGTTGCTGACCACAGAGGAAGGGAAATGCTGCAGCCTGCCAGGGCAGAGAACATCCCCCGACAAAAAGGACAAGGTCCCAATGGATTGTAAATGTCCCCATGTTTCCCAAAGGTGACCTGGTCTTGTCAGGTTCGATGATAATACATTGCTTAAAAACCAGGCAAGCCATGCATCAGGCCCGAAGAGGGTAAATGCCTGTAATTTAAGGAGTGAGGAGATCAACCTCCTGCCTCCCTGGCTCCCCAGTGTCTAACAGGCAGGTGTTCCATGTCCTGGAATGCCAGCCAGCCATTGGATCATTTGTCACTCGCTCGAACCGATGAACATGTTTTCATCCACCACTAAGTGGAGCTGTTACCCTGGGAAAAGAGTTTCTCCATCTCTTCCAGCATTTAAAAAGAAAAAAAAAGGTGACTGAAAGCAGCCACTTTTACAGTTGCTTTAGCTCTCAGTAATTTTCGCAGTTAAACTATTTATTACATTTATTATTCTGAGGCTACTATTCCTATATCCTCCAATCAAAGAATAAACACAGACCTAACAGTGACTTTTTGGCACTTCTTGTGAGATGAAATAATAGCACAACTGAGGTTGTAAAGAAGTTCCCACATAACAAAAGATTGCCCTGCACAGCTCAGCGAAGGTGTGAGGCAGAGAGCAAGAACAGCAGGCAGCAGATGCAATGCTGTCCCTTCTACATGGGGGCACAGTTTACACTGACATGTATAAAAACCAACGGGTTAGAAAGCAGGACACCATGTCAGTCTACATGCCCCATATAAAATCCCGAAAAAAAATTGTCTGCAACGTCACAGGAAATCCAGCTATACCCAGAGGGGCTGGCTGAGAAATACACTGACATTGTTTCCTCTACAGCTACTTGTACGGTGACAACTGGGGATGGAGACTTCCCCGATTAAAATAAACTACGTGAGAAAGAAAAGGAAACTCCAGGAAGCAGTAACTAAACTGTGTTTTGTGTTAACAAGTGTTGTAAGTGAAAATAGAAACTTGACATTTAAAACAAAAGTATAAATAAAGCACTTTGCTTTCAGCCCTTTTAAATGTTCAGTTACTGGTGATAAGAACAAATCTCAGCTTTAGACATTCAAATCACTTTCCAATATTGACAAGAAGCATTTTTAGGAAAAAAAAGATATCATGCAAAATTCATAGCTTCCCTACACTTCAGTGCTATGTGGTACTACTTGGTAGAAAAGCATTTTCTTTTTTGTCTAAAAACAACACAAAAATTAAATCATGCTACTGAGAAACAGTCCATAATGAAATTGTATTAATGAGCAATAAACACTCCATCTTGATATCACAATCCTTTAAAATGTAGTTCAGAATGAAGTTTCTTTATCAAGAAAGCCCCAGGTAAAGCAGCTTCCCCTTTTTCCGCCCCAGGCAGCCCCAGAGCCGAAGGGGCTGCCCACAGCAGAGAAGGGAAAGGAAAAAAGTATTTCATGAAGCACTTGCTCTACGAAATATCAAACACTGCAGTTTGGCAAAGCCTGCTGTTTGTACAGCCCTCAGGAACTCAGCTCTCCAAGAAGCTCAGGAGCTCCTGACTCGGAGGAGTCAGAGATACACAGCAGCAGCTTTTGGGTTTTCACTCAGTGCCCAGGACACGCAGAGGGCGAGACTGGGATCCCAGGGAGCAGCACATGGCTCACGCCACTCACAGCCAGTCCCACCTTTCCGTCCTGCCCCGACTCCCTCCCTGTCAAAGGCAAGCAATGAGCCTGTGCTCTTCCCTGAAGAGTGGCATTCAAGGCCAGGAAGGCTGCACTGCCATTTGGGACACAGAGATGTCATAACCCAGCTCTGACTTGTTCTCTGCCCTGCTCATACACAAATAATGTGTCACAGCCCATAAAACAGTGAGTCATAACCCAGCTCCAACTTGTTTACTCCGTTGCTCACAGCAAACGAATGCAAGGCAGATTGATGCTTACAGGGAAGGAATTTAAGCAGTGTAGTATAGCACTCCCCTCTCCTGTATTTTAATTGTAACATAACAATAGGTATTTTAATAAGCCTTCATTACTCAGAGCAAGGCTTTACTGTGGTTCATCAGCTCAAATTTTGTTCAAGACTTTTTCAGCATCTGGACATCTTTTAATCTTTTTAAACTATTAAGTCTTACGCATAGAGAAAAACCATAACAACATTCCAGCTTACGTTCTCTATGACAAACATCCATTCCTTGTCTTCAAACTCTTCAGCATGGGGATCCTAGAAAAACAAACCAGAGAATTTGAGTTTAAAAATAATCCAGGATGCGAGAGATTGCAACACAGCCAAGATTTTCATATATTCTGAATTATTTTTACCCACAGAGGACGACAAAGGGAAATATTTTAGCTAGGATGTAGGTTTTATTGGACGTCAATTTTGTGACAAACAAGTTGGGGAAAAACTGCCAGTGAGGATTTAATAGAGACTCCTAGAGATACAAACATGAGGTTGATGCAGATAAAGGCCTTTAATTCTGTCTCCTTTCATCCAGTGGGGGGAAAAAATAGTAAATCTCTCTTTAATTCTTGAGTTCCACCTCCCAAATAAACACAACAAACACAAATCTCGCAGATAACAGTGGAGGGAGCCCCTTGCTTCCAACTGGAGTGAGAAGATGCACACCTCAACCTCCTTATGCCCAGACTAAGAGCACAAGCAAAAATTCAGAGTCATGGCTTCAGCACAGCACTGCCTTCCACTGCAGATTTCTTAATTATCTATCCTGAGTTCACAACATTTCTATTGTATCACATGTGAGGATCAGAAAACATTTTCACTAACAGGAAGAAAAATAACAATGAAGTTCATATATTTGCCTTTTTTTTTTTTAATTTAATGAGCTTTCAGTCTGCTGGAGTGGTCTGTATTGTCTTTGCCTGAAAGTAAAATAACAGTGGAGAAGACACTAAGTCATCCTTCTCATGCCTCTATCAAGCACCCTACTTTAAACAAAAAACTTTTTTTTAAAAAAAATTATCCAGTCATAGCTCTGAACAACTATAACAAAACAACTTCTACTCCTCTTGCTTCTCAGACTAAGAGAGCATTTCTTTTTACATGAAACCTGCTTTTGCTATACCTCAATTCTGTACTATTATTTCTAGTTACAGGAAACACTCAGTTACTCCTATGCCTCTGATGTTTGCAGGCTGTAGGTGTTTGCAGATAAATGTTACTTCCATCATCAGCATTTCCCAACATCATATATAAGACCCCTCAGCACCTGCAGTTTTCTTGCTATTATTTGGCAACTGGTCCTGACAATACACCAAGCATGGCAATTCCATCTTTCTCCTCTAAATTAACAAAACGCATCAAGATATTTTGCTCCTATCCATTAGCACCATCTTTCCTTTCTTTCCAGAATGCTACAAGCCTCACATTCAATCTTCTTGACTCACCTTACCTTAGTCTTTGCTTTAACCCTTTTTTCACTTCAGTTTTGCTTTGAAGTCAGACAGTGGGGAGAGGTACTGTACCACTTTTTAACTAGTTCTCTTCAAACATACAAAATAAAATATTTTGTAAGTAACAAGCTTATAGAGCAAAGAACCTGTAAAAAGATTTTTTTTTCCTTTTTCCAGCACACAGAAAACTTGGGAAGCGTGCTCTCAAATAAACCTTCTCTTTGGATTAACTACAATAACACCTCTAGGAGGATATCATCCCATCTCCTCCTGCACATCCTTCCTCCAAAACCCAGCCAAGTGGGTTCCCTCTGCAGGCCCCTCGTAAAATACTTTCAATGAAAGAATACAAAATCTTGCCAAAAACTTATGTTAAAACTGATGATTCATTTTTATAGATTAATAAATCTTTTAAGAGTTTTTTTAAAAAAGACAACAATTTAAATACTGCAAATGAGTGTCAAAATATGTTTTACCAGTAACCATAAGGACAGAAGGGCAAGGAGATACATAAAAAATTATACTGAGGTATCTCCATGTTCCAATTAATGTCTTGTAAATATCAGATTATGTAATTATATCTCCATCACATTAATCAGGTTTGTGGAATTCTGCATTATGTAAATAAAGTATATGATACCTATGGGTTTGATGTATACTACATAAATTCTAAAGATGTAACTTTCTGTAATCCAGCTATTAAATACTTAAAATTTTAAGAGTTAACCTAGGGCAATTACCTTTCTGTTTAATTGCTTCCTTTGATACAGCATGAAATGACATAACGAGATTTAATGGGATCATTACCCACTTTATGTTTTAACAAGCTACTCCATAATAAGTGACTCAACTCTTAAATATTTCATCCTGCTCAATTTTTCCCCCTAACTCCCCCAAAAGCTATTAGCACCAGCTTGCAGGCTGACCTGAAACTGCTTCCAAAGTCAAGGCCCAATACTTTATCCCATGTAACAAACAAAACATTCCTTGTTTTGTTTGTGCAAGGCAATAATCTATAAAGACAAAGCTTTTCTGTCAGTGGCAATAAAACTCACACCTCTGAGGGCTACTACAGAACCACGTGCTCTGCTGAGTATTTCTGATCATCTGATAGAGCAAAATAATACTATATAATGCAGTGAGTTCTTAATGTTCAACATTTTAGCACACACTTGAATGCAAGTAGTGAACACTTTAGGAAGATAAATACAAGTGTATTACCCCAAAACAGCCCTTAAAAGCTTCAAGGACTTCTCTAACGAACAGCCTTACCAAATGTTCAGAGAATATGAAATATGCTGAGACACTTGGCATATGTGTAGGATATTTCAGATTTAAAGACAAACACAGATTTTTTTCTAAGCCATGTTTCTTGCTAGTTTTAAAATGTCTCTAGAAACAGAAAGCCCTGAATAATTTTATATACATAAGCCTCAGCATTTCCTCACAACAGACACATAAGGGGCTTCACTCTTCCACTAAAATGCTTTTATCAGAAGCCTAAGGAGAAGCACACAGAGTCCTGTTTCTAACTAACTTTCAACATCATTACATGGCCACATAAACAGATACTTGTACGATTATAGTTATAACACAGTTTCTTGTATGATTATAGTTGTAACACAGTTTCTATTGCAAACAGGTCACACTTTGGGCTACCATTTTCACATGTGATCTTCGTAACAGGTGATGTTTCTATAAATCTGGCTAATCTTTCATCTTATTTTGGATTTGAAGAGAGTAAATACCAGTAAAAAAAGCCACACCACCACATACTTCCCTCACTGGTTAATCCATATTCTCCATTCATTTCCTCATGGGAAACATAAAACTCATGGGATGTACCTAGCAAACTATTATTTGAGGACTATACAGCTGAATAAGCTTTAAAAAAAAAAAAGCCATTCCAAAGAATAATAATTTTAGGAGTAATAGTTATAGCAGCCTTTGAAATGCTCACTGTATGAAAGCACTCTCTGGTAACAGGGCACACAAAACCTCACCTCACCTCCAAGCAGATACAAGCTGGAAACACCTTAAGTCAAGAGCTATAAACAGACCTCACACCCATCCCCCTTTCTAAACGCAAATGATAATGAAAATTACCTAAAAAGATCAAGGAACAAATTGCCTCACATCTCACTGTAACATGAAGGGAGTTGGCAAGAGTTTTTTTTTTTTTTATAATGCTTATTTGCTTTACCAATATACAACAGAAGCAGAGCTACACTCTATCCAATACTCATTATGGTTTCAGCATGAATTGAAAACTGTGAGCATCAGGGCAAATGGATTGAACAGTTTATTGCTCCTCCTGATTCTACCATGTAAAAAAGAATCATCACTTTTAACACCAAGACACGGGTCCCATTTCCCTGTCTCAGTCTGATGTTCCTTTTCAGTATCTTCATCTAAGTTTTAGAGCCTTTTTTCTCTACCCTTTCCTCATCTCTTTTCATTTCTGGTAAGATGACCTTAGTATTCAAAAGTAACACTCAGGTGGGAAGCAAATAGTAGGGAACTGTGCAAGAGACAGGAGATATCTTACAGATCTCCTACAAAGAGACTCTCTGGAGACAATAATTTTTCCAACTCTCAGTTGAGTTTTTTGCTGTCCACCAGCAAAAACTAAGCCCACCTCAAATTATTCCCAGCAACTGTGGGATATATAAATACTTTTAGAGACATGCTGGCCTTCAGCAAGCTCTGTCCTACAAGCGTTTCTCTGCAATCCCACCCCTTAGCTTCTTTCTGCGACACCCTTCTGCCCAGCCACATGACAACTATCCAAAAAAGTAGTCTTGACAACTACCCAAAAAAAGTCAATTCTTCTGGGTTTGGGAAGAGCATTTTTCTGTTTCCTGTTGATCACTCCATCACGAACCCATTTTGTCAAGGACTAGATCTTTTCTGCAGAGTATAAGGTGGTTTTAGAAGACTGAAGAAAGGTAAACATTCTCCAGTAATTCAGGTTTTATTAGGCTTATTTTTGTATCTCCTCTAATAAGAACGAAGGACATATCAGGAAACAAAGAGACTGCTGCATTTCCTAATCAGCAGCCAGAGTGGGTAGGGAAGATCTTCAGACTGTTAGTCCCTTCCTCCTTTCCTTCCCCATGCCTCCTCCCTAAGCGTTTCTGGTTTTTGAAGCTTGTCTTTCAATTAGATCACTTCATACCAGCCTTAATCTTCAGTCTTTCTTCTTGGGGAATAACTACTTAAGGACTGTCACACTGAATCACATCAAACGCTGACAGGGTGTGTGATCTCCCTTTACCAGTGACCTGCAGCAGACGCTCCGGGTACTCCAGCATCTGTCCTCAGCTTTTGTACTTGGCTGCTTGAAACTGCACAAGACTCAAAATTTGACCCAATTCTTGTTGCTTTCAGTGCTGATTACAGAGGTCTGATTAGTCTAGAAAATCGCATATAATTGTGATCAGCTTTAATTGGAGCTGTCAGAAAGCAGGGAGCTCTGAGCAGACCAGCAGAAACATCCCTGTGCATCACCACACCAAGCTCATGCTTTCCTGTAAAGCCTCTGGGCTAGAAAGGAAACAAGCACTGAATGGCCGTTTTTTTTGGTTTTTTTTTTTTTACAATTAGTCCCCCACTAATCCTTTAAGTTTCTAACCATTGAATTTTTTGATGCACAAATGTGCTCATTTCCCTGAGCTTATGATTTTTATATCTGGCACACCTCACCTTGCCCATGGAACTGCCTTTCCCTCTTACGGAGTATTCTCCATTACTATCTGATCAAGCCAGTGGTCCCTCCCAAACTGAAACAAGTATGTTCTGAACCTGAACTTGGTCTTTACTTATGAGAAATGGCTTTATGAAGAGGTTTTCTGCTGATTTGGGCTCTTTTCTTTCCTCCCCCGGCATAATTCACTGGCTTTGCTGCAGTGTTCCTGTTAAATCATGGCCAGTTACCACTCCATAAAAATCAAAGCACAATTGACTTGTGCTTTCAAGAAGCATGATAGGGATTTATTCTGAGTAATATGTGAGGACAGGAATACTTTCAACTATACAAGTAAGCCTTGATCATCTATTTCATTCTTATTTGACTCATAAATATTTTTTGTGTGCTTAGAAAGCTATGCCTTTAAAAATGTCTTTTTCAAACCTTGGAATTAAGAGTTGGTAATGGTCCCTGTTGTAGCAATGGTACATTGGTGTGATAAACCATGTACATTACTGACAAAACAAGTATTTTGTGTAATCCAATGAAGCAAAGTCCATGCTTACTCCAGAAGAACAAACATTTTTGCTTGGGAAGTCACTTTGCTTTTAAGCTAGAAAATAATGATGTTGCAATTTAAATCCTCATAGTATGACTGATGTTCATTTAGTTTTACTAAAAGCATTGGGCTTGCTTGACAGTGAAAACTTCTGGTTTAAAATCTCTCTCAGCTAATAAAGATCTGTGTTTGTATACAAACACACAGAAAAGTATACAAGTTTTCATATGTGGTAGTTAAACTTTGCTAATGCAGGGACTCTAAAAAATTAACTTCTGGAGAGCAACCATGGTAACAAAAAAAAAAGTGGGAATTCAGCTCTGGCTTTTCTGGCATTTGTGAATCTTTCCATAACAGCACTACAAATTATGGATTTTAAATGCACAATAGGCTTATTGTTTCACAATGTTTCCTTCTCCCCAGTTTGGCTGAAAAACCCAAGGCATAACTACGTATCAGTTTGGAGCTCAGCAAAGGAAGAAGTTAAACTTTTGGAACATATGGAACTTTTTATGTAATGAGCACTTCAGTGGCTGGATGGGCAGAAGCTACAGCTAGTCAAGGGAAGCTGAATCAATATATCCATATGATGCTTTTCCCCACATGACTGCAGGGCATTATGAAATTTTACCAGCAGCCCAGAATTAATTGAAACAAACAAACAAACAAGCTTACATTTACTTGAAATTAAAGTTTTCTAAATGAAGGTTGTAATCTCTTCAGTACTTTGCTTGAGTAAGAATGACAAATATGTTGCTGAAAACAAGCTAACACCCAAAACAGGGCTGTGCAGATAACGCAGAATATCTCATCTGTTGACTGATCACAGGCACTTTGCTTAGCCAGCTCTCAAGTGTCCACGGCTGACTACTAGAGAGGAGACACTTAACATTCTCATCAGCACTCGAAACCTTGACTTATCTCCTAATCCTACCAGCAACACATTTCAACAGCCACTTACGAATGCGCTGCCACTACTGTGTGAATCATTTCCCACAACACATAGCTGTCTGTCTGGAGCCCACTCCTGCCCTTCCCTGCGCTTCCATTCCCACCAGCACCGCTGCACTCGTTTGTTATCTGTGATTGCTACACAGCTCTGTCAGAGCAGCCAGCTCCCAGCTGTGGGCTCTGCCAGGGTGGACACGGAGGCAGCAGCTCCCTGAGCTTCTCAGGTGGTGGTGAAAGCGAACAGCTCCTGTTTGTTAAACTGGCCAGGCTGAGTGCGTGTACTGCAAAGTGCCAAACCTTCAATAAACACCCTCCTTCAAAGGGGATCAGCACCAAAAAGGATTTTTACAGAACTGCAAGATGAGCAGCCTCTTTTTCCGAGCTTTACTGTTTCCAGTCTTTTTGTCCCCTTTCTCCTAGAGGAAGGAACAATACAAATATCCAGCTTTCAAATCAGCTCCCAAAAAGGCGGCTACAGTGTGCCATCACATACTTCCCTTCCCACTGTTCCAGGGCTGCCCAGACAATGCATCAGCTATGTGAGAAACAACCAGTGCTTTCTGACCTACCAGCTACAGAAATGTGGGTTCTGTGGGAATTAGGACATGTCCTGTGCCGCAGCTGAAGCACCACAGAGGCAACAAAGCCATGAGAGGACTGGGCACAGCCTAAACTGAGCTAACACCATCTTCTGCCTGCAATCCAATCCCTTGCTCCTCACAGCTCATTCAGGAGGCTGCTGCTCTCACACAGGTACAGCGCATCACACAGCTTGCTCGGAAAGCTGCTCTGTGCCACGCTTGCATTCCCTCACAGAGAATAAAGGGTGTTTGGCCACTCACAGGCACTCTTTGTTAGAAGAGCTGGAGGATCAATTAAGAGCAGATTTTACAGTAAGAGCTGCCTGACAGTCTGATGGTTCTCAATATCATGATTATAAATCCAGTGCTCGTTCCCACCAAGACCAGTGGGTACCATTTACAGAAGGCACAGCTGCTGGGGTTATTCACGCTCCTACCTCTCCTCCCAGAGCAATTCTTGTGACAGGCAGGCTCGTTTTTTGGGGAGAGAAAGAAGTCCAGTGAACATATCTGCCTGCAGAATTAGTGCTGGATAAAATTAAAATTTTGTACTACCTGACACTGGCTCCAGAGGCCCTTCTGTCCCTCACTAGATGGTCCTTGCCCTCACTCGAGGTTACACAACTAACAAGGCTGCTGTGCTGTTCTACATAACAGAACCCGGAAGCAGTACAAGTGTAAATAAAAAGATGGAATGGCAAGAGAAGGCTGGAAGACACTTTCACTCCAAAGCTACAGCACCACAGAGCTGCACCCAAAAGAAACTTTATTTCTCATTCTTCACATAACATTGTAATCACAATCAAGATTTATGTACATTTCTGCTTCACTTTAAATGTCAAGCAACATTTATGGTGTTGCATAACCACGTTCAGATGGTACAAACATTTAGCATTGCCACATAATGTTGACAAGTTTCTTAGTCCAAGTAGAGGTCCTTGAAGCAAACAATTTTTGGTAGCGAACTTTTGAATCTCAGTTGAAGACTATGTGTTTGCTAAGAAGAGAGACAAGTTTATGATAGTTAGCATCACTGCCAACCTGAGAAGTTTGTGTTCATCGGTAATCCCAAAGACAGGAAGGCAAAAAAAAGGGGGGAAAAAAAAGACAACCCCCTTTCTTTTAGGTTTAATGAGCAAACTAATAAATTCCCATTCTAAGGCTAATCAGAAGCCACATCCGAGCAGTTACTCAGGAAAGTCCCCAAGACAAAGAAATACAAATATGACTAATTAGAAAGAAGTATGTTACTGTTGCCCTAAGCTGCAAAGGGAGCAGTTAGAAATACGAACAGCCAAAATGCAGATGAAGGCACCAGAGTAAAGAACGAGGAAAAACTACGGAATGAAAATCCCACAAATCTTCAGCCTCCTGGCAGCCTCCTACACTGTCACACATGCAAAGCTGCACTGTTTATCTTTATGCAGAAAGGGCCTTGCCCAATGATATTGGGAAAATAAATTCTAGCATAACCATCACTTCCTCCTCCTGATTCACAGCCACACAGATAAGCTTGTTTTTTAACAGAACAAATGCAGTTCAAAAAAAAAATCCCTATAAAATCTTATAATTCTTCGTACTACTCAAATACTCCGATCCTCTCGTATAGCTGCAGTCACATCAGTGCCGCGATGTTTGTGCAGCATTCTAAATAATGGGAAATGAGGAGGTGGATTCTGTTGCAGCGAACAGTGTGCACAAGTGAACGAGGAAGTCTAGAAATGACTGTGTTATGACAACTTCTGCCTTCCAGTATTTAAAGAAAACCTACCAGACTGCAAGCCATGCCAAGTCCTTACACATGTACTACGTGCACAGCTACACATGTGCTGAACTCTGTGCCAATGGCTCGCCATAATCAGCTCAAAGGGTATTTCAGTGTGTTAACTAAACTACAAAAGTCAGCTTTGGCAGGGAACAGACCATCCCTCTCTCCCAGATTTGAACTGAGGACATAAGGTTGTGTAGTTAACAACTTAAAACCAGCAGGATTAGACCTTGTGACTATAATCTGGCATTTCCAGACAGAATTTTTCATATATTGCTTATAAAATAGTAAAGATTATACTTTTTAAAAAAAAACATACCTTAAAAAGAGTCACAGTAATTTCAACATTTTCAGGTACAGGCCACACCACCACCCCACGGTATGGGTTCTTGATTCCAGGCTGCCAGCTGTGTGCCTAAAGGAAGAAAAAAAGCCAGCTGTTTTAAAGTCATCATAAAAGTGCTGACTTGACTCCCACAGGACCCAGGGCATTTAGGTAAAAGTAACATATCACTGACTCCAAAAAGGTCACATTCTTAAACCCATGACTCCACTGAACAGTTCAAAGGACATAATTAAGAATGACAGTAAGGAAACTCAGACCCCTAGCAGACTTTTCCATTGAACTAAAACTGCTCCTCACAAGATCCTAAGCTCTGCTTTTTTGTTACATAGCACAGGTCAGGATGCTCAGAGCCTTGATAAAATTAAGGCTGTAAGGTCAGAACGTCTGTAGCAAGTGGAGCTTTATTTTGTGTATAACACATACTGTAGGTTTAATCACATTTACAGCTAAGTATAGCACGAAGTTTTATTTCAGGAAAGAAAAGTGAAAACAATGATTTATAATGCTACCAAAACATTTAAGTTTTTAAGAATTAACATGCTGTGGTACCTACACCTGGAAAATAAATTTAAAAATCCAACAATTAAATAGACTGAGAACTTGTCTACTTCTGAGCATCAGTTTGGATTGGTGTTTGGCCTGTATTTACTTTTTAACAGCTAGTCCTAAAAAACATAATGTGTGAGCATTTCTGCTCTGGTTTGGAATAAATATGCCTTTTTCCACCTTAACCTAATATCTTTTGTGATGCTGTAAGACAAATGAAGGAAGCATGCTGCTGCAGAAATGACAGCAAAGGAGCTGGGATGATATTAGAAATCAGTATAAGTTTTATCAGGAAAGAGTATAAAATCTATTTACTGTTACCTGAAGCCAATGAACTTGGTTTTTTTCTTTTTTTAATTCTAGAGCATCACTCATTGCAATTTTACACTCCTTCCGACACTCAGAATTTCAGATTCAGGCTGTCCATTAGAACATGTTTTTGCATAAGTAAGGTTAGCAGGACTTGTAACTCGGGTTCTCAGGGACCCTAAGGCAACCTGGGTGATTTTAAGGATAACTTTGCTGTACCAAAGTGGGAAAGATGAAGCTGGAGAAGCAGTCCCAACCCTACAGAGGCAGCAACTCTCTGCTGCCATGCAATGGCAAGATTGTCAGCTCTCCTATGGTTTTATCATGAATGTTTTCATCTTTGGCGTTCTGCTTGAAACTGTAGCTCCCAAAGATGCGTAATTAGATCAGATTTTTCAGTGAGTGTCTATGCTTTGTGCTTGTAGAGTAACAACTTGGGGCATCTAAAAAAAAAAGGAATTTTTAAATAAGAGCAACTTGAAAGAACACAATTTCTACTATTTTTACTCCACAAATTTCAGTCTAATGTCATAAGTCTAAAGAAGGCCTGGATGTATTTTCTGAATAAATGAGCAAACAGCACCAAACAACACAAACAAAACTTACATATTTTATTAAAAAAGATGTTTTGTGAGCAGCAAAACACACCACAGTAGATGTCACTATTCCCACAGCCACTGGAACTCCAGTTTGTGTGTCTCTGTCCCACAGAACCTGCAGCCCCCTGCATCACTCCCAGCTCGCCCACAGAGATCTTCAACGGGCAAGAGGCAGTGATCCAGAGCCAGGCACAAGCTCATCTGTCATGTCCTCTGGTAGCATCTTGTAAGATAAGTAACTTCTCCTCCATAGGGGCAGTCCACCCTCTTTCCAGACACCAGTTTGCACAAAACTAATCAGAGCTCATGGTGTGTTGAAACCTGCACTTTCCTGCTGACTTTGGCCAATACTGGCAATTATGTCAAACTTTTCCTGTCCAAGGTCCAGGCACTGCCAGCCTGCTCAGTTGATGATCACTTGATCCACCTATTAAAAAACCTAGAAAATGAGCATTCAGTGGTGCAGTCAACACTTCACTTCAAGCCCTGTATCAGCATTTCCTCCCACCAGGAAAGTCAGTGAGACACAAAAAACACACAGGGATATGTATGTTATTCTGTCACTGAAAGCAACTACCAGGAGACAAGACCTAACTAATGAGCTTTTAAAGCAAAGCTGTTCTGTGATCATGAATGTTATTAAGTCCTCCTCCGGCTTTGAAAACTAAACACTGTATCACAAACAGCATGACAGAAAAAGACAACATCAAAACCATGTCTGGGTTGCTGTGAAGGAGAAAGGTAAAGGGGAAAGTGAAGCAGAAGAAACACAGAGGACCAGGAAATGACAGTAATTTAAAATTAAGATGCAGAGTGTTATTCTAATGCAACATTTCTCATGCCAGGCACCTTTATGCTGCAGTTTCTTCAAGTTACATCTGGCCTATATCAAAAAGCCTTTTCAGCTCCCAAATTATAACCCTTGACTTGGAGCTGGATCAGGCCACCTCTGCAGGTGGCGAGGACTTGCTGTCAGGGCTCAGCCAAGGCAAGGTGCTGCATCTTCACAGTACATTTCCACCCTAATCCCCTCCTCTAACTCCATTTGCCATTGGATTGGTATTCCTTTAGACACACTTTTTCCTCATTTGCTACTGGTCTTCACCAGGCATCTCCCATTGTCTTGGAAGTTAAGGCAAGGGCAGCTAAGCAGAAGTGACTGCCAGCAGCAGGTGCCTCACCCACAGCCCTGCCCTTGCCTGACTTGTCTCCAAATCTCAGGGACGGGAGCCATGCTCTGGAAACAGAAGCAAAAGTGCTTGTTCCATTTCAAGGCAATAGGCAACTCTTCCCTTTTTCTGCTAGTGGAAAATGAGAGGAGACAATGTAGCATGAAAGCTCTCTTAAATCAGGAAACAGGAGCTACAGAAGGGGCTGCTGAAATATCCTATAAATAGAATAGCGCTGTGAAGGACATTGTCCAACCTACAGCATAGCTCTGGCACAAAACTGATGACTGGGAGAGGAGGAAATCTCTTAAAGAAAGGCCGTGGAGATGAACCTATAGACTTGCATGGGCACTTCAGGCTATCCAGTTTTGAGATTTTTTTTTTTCTCTTTAAAACAACAGTTCCAATGCAGGCAGCCAGCTTTGCAATCCACCACCTGTGATGTGAACATCACTGCTGTTTTGCTGTGCTTGAACTGGAAAGATGACTCGATACTACCTTATTTCAGGAACCTACCCTTCCAGATATTTCCTCTCCTTTCTGCTTTCTTCACTACCACCTTGCCTCATCCTGGATCTGTTATGCAGGAAAATTTCATGTGACTTTTCTGTAAGATCCTAGAGCTGACCATAATATTTTGAGCCTGCTGCAAATTATGGAACAGTTTATATTTATGAATAAAAAATATGTTTTTATTGCCAAGCTGTCAATATTGGGTTTTAAAAGCAAAACTCATCAGAAACAGACCTACCATTATTCCTACCTGCAACCACTAGAGTGGCTTTATTGTGAGCCAGCAAACTACTGATTTTCTTTTCCTTATAAAATTTTTGCCAGCTGCCTGTGAGCAGGCCAGCTCTGCTACTTGTCTGTGTGACAGGCTGTTCAGGGCACAAGAAGCAAACAGGAGTTCAGCTGGCTCCAGTACTGCTTAGGGCAGCTCAGCTTGTAAGGATAATCCCTCTTCTTCAGTGTTATCCAGGCAGAACACTTAGACAGGAAAAGAAAAAAAAAAAAAAACTCAAGAGAAAGAGCTGACATTAAGCAGCCAGATCCTTCATCTGGTGCCTCCATGCCAGTGGTGTGGCTTTGGGACACCAAGGATTTGCTCTGTGTGATGCGTCCCACCAAAGCCATTCACCATCCAGGACAGCCAGAGTTGTACATGGCTGTTAATGGACCTACCAGAAAAAAGAATGGACTGGGAAAAGCTGCCAATTCCCTCACACCAGAGGAAACCAGCAGTTTGTGAATGGCTTCTTTTTCTTCTGCACGACAGTTCCGTGTCACAAAGGGAGACAAATTAAAGACCATACTCCAGACTACAGCTTGCATCCCCCCCATGATCATCTTGAAATCACTGTGCTTGGCACACCAGCCAAAGGGGCTGGGCTCCAGAACAACACTTCAGTCACACTCCTGCCCTGGGATGCAGTCCAAAAAACCCAGCACGTGCCAAAGAAGAAAGCTGAAAGCCCTGGAAACTCCAGGCAGCCTTTGATCAACACATTGCTGTCAGTGTCCCTTTAGAGCAGACAGGGAAACCAGCAGATTCCCACAGGTCCTCCCATGAATGTCTTCAATTCATCAGCACGCATGTGTTACTACTGTCATTATGCATATGTGTATTAATGCTAAAAAGCTACAGAAAGACTGCTAAGCTTGAGCAAAAACTCATCTCCACTACAGATTCTCTAGCACTGGGCTACCTCTTCAAGCTTAACTTCACACACACACATATTCATTACATATTCCTTAAATATATGATCCATGCTATTTTGTTCACCAAATCTTGCCTTATTCACCGTCCACAATAGATGATGCTCAGATAAAGAGCCTCTTCCCCTTCTCTTCAGCCAGTTCCTCACACCATCTGTAGGGTTTCTTATTACAAAAGAACCCTAACCAAACAAAATCAAAAACCAACCAAACAAAAAAATCTGAAAGCAGAGTTATTTTTCTCATCGTTTTCTGGGACAGCCATTACTGCACCTCAGAATGTCACCACAAGTCAACTTCATGGAACTCGTGGAAAAAAGAAGCGTTTTATGACCCCAGATTTACAATCAGGGATTATAATCACAGTACAAACTTGTAACTTGACTAAAAAACTGAGAAGCCCCAGGAGCAGCATAATAGAACTGTACTGGTCCCAGACAGTCATCAGCACGTCAGGGTCACAACATACCTTTGGAACTCTAGCCCAGCAGTGACAGACAGGGCTGGGACTGGGCAATGAAGTAGCCAGAAAAGGCAACAGATTGCCAAGGACAGCAAAACAGGTGACCCAACTGCTGCTGTATTGATGGCAGAACCTAGAAAAAATGCTGGCCAGGCTGCTGTTGTGTACAAGGGATTCTTTTCACTCCCTGCCCCTTTGCCTCTCTTGGCTCTTACTTCTCACTGCTCAAGTTCTTTCCCTGCTCCCAATATTGTTCCTTCTCCTTTGTGTTTAAACAGTTTTTGATAAATCTGCAAGAGAAGTGCTGAAATCACAGACAAGGCACCTTCTTTTAGCTTTGATACAAAAAGAATCTTTGAAGAATAATTCCATCAGGCTCTCAGAAGCAAGTGCAAATTTGATTCTTCAGAGGTGTATAATTCAACCATAAGCCTGTGTATGTTCACAGGAATAGCAGAAAGTACCTCCTTGACATCATGGCAACATCTATTTTCAAATTGAAATGTCTAAGTTCAAAGCCCGGAAATTTGAGAACATCTCAGTGAAATGAAGGTAAACGTATTTTCAACATGTTTTTCCCTTGCCCTACAGTAGAACAAAGACATTCTTCCACCACACAAAAAAAAGACAAGTCCAAAAGCCCAGGGCCCGAAAACCTGGGGGGCCAATTTGCCAGTGTGCCAGGTGTGTTGGTTTTGCTTGGCCCAGTTTTGGCAGTGGGGGTGCCACAAAGATGGCTCCTGTGAGAAGCTTCTAGAAGCTTTCACCATGTCCAGCAGAGCCAATCTCTGATGGCTCTGAAGATGATGGACATGCTGCTGGCCAAGGCTGGGCCAGTTGGAGAGGTTGGTTACGCCTCTGTGATAACATATTTAAGAAAAAATGAAAACAATGGGGCATGCACTTCTTTTTAGCCAGAGAAGGAGGAAGAGGTGAGAACATGTGAGGGAAAAACAACATGGAGACACCAAGGTCAGTGGAGAAGGTGGGAGAGGAGGTGCTCCTGGTGCCAGAGCCGAGAGTCCTCTGCTGGCAGTGGTGATGACCATAATGGAGCAGCTGTGCCCCTGCAGCCCATGGGGTCCATGGGGATGCACACACAGCTGGTGCGGAGGTGCCCACACCGGAGCGGGTGGGTGCCTGGAGGAGGCTGGGATCCAGAGAGAGTCCCAGTGGAGAGAGAGGCCTTGCTCCTGAAATGGAACAGCCTGGCCTCAGAGATCTGCACCCCGTGGACAAGGGACCCATGCTGCAGCAGTTTTGGGAGGACTGGCTGCCCCAGGAGGAGGCAGTGGGAGGAGGCTCACGTTGCAGCAGGTTCGGGTGGACTGCTGCTCGTGAGATTTGGACCCATGCTGGAGGAGTTCATGGAAAGCTGCCTCCTGTGGGAGGGACCCCATGGCTATGCAGAGGAAAGGACTCCTCTCCCCGAGCAGCCAAAGAAGATCTCGGTGACAAACGGACCAAACCCCCATACCCTGTCCCCCTGTGCTGCTGGTGGGGAGGAGGGAGGAGGGTGAGTGCAGGAACGGTGTCTTAAGGGTTTATTTTACTTCTCGTTATCTTCTTCTATTTCTGTTAGTAATAAATTTCACTTTGTAACTTTAAGAGGAGCCTGTTCTGTCCTTGGAGCATCTCCCAGTCCTTATCTCAACTCATGAGCCCTGTGTGTATTACTTTTTTTTTTCTCTCCTCTGCCCAGCTGTGGCAGGGAAGAGTGAGTGAGCAGATGTTGTAGGTGCCAGGCATTTGGCCAGGGTCAAACCACAACACCAGGGTACTGAAGAAGAAGAGTTAAACAAGTCCAGTGCTACAAGCTGCACCTTCTGTAAATTATGGATGCTGAACAGGATCTAAATAAAGCTTATTTGAAGAGTCTACCTGATTTTGCACACAGACAACATTTGCACCAGCAGACAGGTGACTCCTACCCTCGCCAAGCTGAAAGTTCATTCTGGTTCTAGGACTGCACAGTAATTCTGCCAAGTACGGCAAAACTGCAAATCACCCTTTTATGTAAACTCCTGGTACACACAATGGAGATGTCCAACCATACAGAGCCACCTCGTCTTGACACACCTCATGAAATACATTGAAATTAGACTTGCCCATGGAGAGCAGGTCCCAAAATAGAACTGTAAGTAACTTAAATCTGCATTAAGGTCAGTAACTGCTGGATATATTTATGGTCCTGTACCCATCTACCCATCAGACTGCTATTTATATGCTCTTTCAAAACTATTATTTGCTTTTCGTTTGCAACACTTTGAAATTTACTGTAATTTAACATACCTACAGCTCCTATTCTATGTTTCCCACAGTAACAAGTAAAATATTCAGACTCCTGCACATGATGTCTCTCATTATGTCTTCTAATAAAGGGACTACTGTAGTTTACTTGGAAAGAAAGTATGTGGGCCAGGAGGCATATCAAAATCACAGGAACCACAAAAAGGAGGGCTTCAAAGGACATCAAGAACTCAGCTTTCAGCTCAACGGCATTTTAAGATTGCATCAGTTAGAGCAGGCGAGTCCCAGTGTACATCCATAGCTCCATCTTCCAGTTGCATGACATTTTTGGTTAATACATCTCTTGTACTTTCCCAGTACAAAAGAGACACAGAGCTACTGGAGAGAATCCAAAGGGCCATGGTTGTGAGTTTGTGAACTATCTGATGGTGATGTCCCTTATTAACCCTAATGATCTGAAAAGTTCAGAAAGCATAACCTCCAGAAAAGCCTTCGCAACATCTTTACAGTAAATTAAAACCTCATCCCTCCCTTTCTCCTTCTCAAGAAGCTGAAAAACATGGACAATTATTAATGCTTTGTACTTACTGAACCCAGGGTCCGTCAAAAATAAAAAAAAGAGGAAATATTCATTTGACTTGCTTCCAATAAAGCAATTAGATGAAACAAGTATGTTGAATAAAGTATTTTACTGGCAAGATGACTAATAGATCAAGAACATTTATTGATCTACAGTCTTTGACCCAAATAGCTCAAGTCACATCAACTACCTAAGCTTTAAAATTGTCTCTATCCTCTGCCCAGGTTTCAGGGCAACTCAGCCTCTTTCAAAGTACCTTTGTGGGATCTTCATAAACATGACTTTACTGACTCTCAGGTTTAAATCTGCCAGTTTATCCAAGAGTTGATTCTACTGCCTGGTGACCAAAGGAGAGAACATATTGTGGAATTTTATGGCCCAGCTGAAAAAAAATTCAAGCCCAAAAGGCTGAGCTAATGCAAGAAAATCCTCTTGCCTCAGGGAAATGCTGCCATTGGATCATAAAAAATAACAGGCAGAAACCCATAATTTCACAAAGCCCTGCTGGACTTTTGTTAGGGCTTCTGTTTCTGAATATATTCTGAATCTCAACAAAGCAGCCATTTATGGATAAATACCTTGTTTTTCACCAAGCTTTTCAGGGTTACAATGCTTGTTTAAGCACTGCACTTACTGTTTGTATAGCTTTTATCTCTCTGTTCCACAGAAATTAAATTAATATAGAGAAGTTATCATAGGGTGAGCCACATCAGACACCAGTTACTGACATCAGCAGTCACTGCCTAGATACACACCGTGCTATAAATTCAAAGGAACTTGAGTCAGTTGAACCTTCAGTGAAACAGGAATGGTCTGACAGGCTTTGCTGAAGAGTATGGAACATGGAACAGGAACGGGAACAAGGCTGAGCTCACACCCTTGTTTACTCATCTGGTAACGCCTTTGGGTTTTCATAACCTAAGGCAGAATTTTGGATGCACAACATTTAGTTGTGCAGTCAGGAACCAGTCTTTACCTAAAACAGCTTAGAATACCTTATACCTCAAGTTAAAAGACAAAATACAACAAATATGCATGACAATCAGAAAAAGAAGTCAGAAAAAGAGGAGTATCAGTGAAGAATAAACCCAAAGTCTCTCCTGAGCAGGACAGAAAACTGTGTATCACATTTTCCAAATATTTAAGCTCTTCAACACAATTATTTCAAGATATCTTCTCTATTGTGGGTGCTCTCTCTCTACCATCACAGAGCTCTTGGAAACATCTTTTTGTTACACAAATACAGACACAAAAAAGAGAAAAAAAAAAAAAAAGCTTAGACCATCTCTTTTTTAACTGAAGTGTTGAAGAATTATTATAACTTCCAAAATTTCCTCTCTGACAATACCATTTGCCATAAAGCCAACCAGGCTAAGAGGCGAAAGGGAATGAGCAAGAAAAACCAAGTCATCTCCAAGATGAGATGCTTCTGGGAAGGGAAGAAAAGACCATGCTGTCCCGTCCCCATGCAAGACAATATATCCAGGCACTGGACAGACTTCACTCAGAGCTTTCCATTCCTCAGGCTACCAAGATATTAGCCAGGAAACACAGATTCACAGGTTTCCCCACAGTGTTTGTAGAAGTAAAATGTAAAAATTCACTTCAAAGATACACCGCTGGGCTGTAAGACCCTGCTTTTTTTCTTTTTTATTTGTATCATTTCAAGTTGTGAAATAGCCTCTCACTCAGGCTTTATCAGCCTATTGCAGGGATGCCAGATGCTTTTTTTTTGTCATTAATTACTTTTCTAGTACACTTCTAGTAAAGAAATAGATTTTCCTTTCTAATTAGGTCTAGCAATTAATAACTGAACTGAACTGATGGTGATACAGTTCTGCTAAACAAATAACGAAAGCTGAAATTAGAGTTAGGACTTAAGAGTTCCCATAAATTAGCACTAACATCAACAGCAGTTTATTCCATACTTCATTAATAAACTGAGTTAAAAAGAAAAGTCAACAATTAAAATATTTCTCATTTATTTATTTGGCTGCTCCCCACACTCACAAAAACAATCCCTCAGACCACTGACCCTACTTGTCACTGAAGTTGAGACTTATTAAGGAATCAACTAACCTTAGAGGATTTTCTTCTGCTTCTTCTTGTCCAAACCACCACTAGTTTATCTGGCTGCCTGTTGAAGATAAGGAAGAAACAGCTTAATATACAACAAGATCGATATGTAAACAGTTTATATTAAAACTCTCACACCACATAATGACATCCGCAGTGGATAACATGCTCTCTTAAAAATAGCTCATCTAAAAACCACTCGCAGCACCAGTCATTTAACAGGAAAAGTAATGTGTTTTTATAGAGAAAGGTTGTCCTCCAGTCCACACAGTAATGCCATCATTGTCCTCCTGCTCTCCTTGCCTGTGGACATATCCCCAGAGCCAGCAGCACACCTGAGCAGGAACTCTTCCATGGGGCAGAGAACAGGATCCAGACTCTATAAAGACGCCTTGGAAACATTTCAGTACCCAAAATAAACAACAGGGCAAATTCTGGTTTGAATTTCAACACAGACATATTGAAAAGTTACTGCTAAGTAGCAAAGAGAGCAGGTAATTTCACTTTTTCTTACACAAAGGATTATTTTTCTGCTTGAATAACTCAAGAGCAGGAGAATCAAGTCCTGTATTACTCCTCAAAATCTCCTTGGATGACCAGACAGGCAAATCAGCTCTTCCTCAACTTATACTCCAAAGGACTAACATACTGAAAATCAGTGTGGTTTCCCAAGCAATTGTTTCTTTGGTACTTGCAATGAATTTGGTATTTGCAATGTAGATGGAAACCTCAAATAAAGGACACTTCCAGTACAAATTAGTTTGTCTTTAAATTTCTTAGGAGTTATTTCTTGGTTAATAGCTACAGCCTTATTAGATCTACCTTATTAGTTTTACAGTTGTGTCTGAGTGATTTTTGATACTGATTTAACTTCCAGACTTCCCACTCTTCCCCCACGATAGACTTCCCATTGTGTGATGACCACACTTCTGGTCCCACTTCCAGACCTATAACCCTCTTGTGGAGACTGCTGACTCCATTCCAGATTTGTTTTCTGGCTGATGCTGTGAATTCCATCATGAAGCCCAGCTGCAAATCCACCCACAAATGATTTTCAGTGGAGTTCACATCTCCACTTAAAAGCACTAAACCTGCAACCCTGCCTGGACAAAAATTGCAACTCATACTTCTGAGACTTCGGTATAAGAATCCACGCATTTCTAAAGGCAACAGCAAAACAAATCTTAGGGAGGCAAATGGGTGTAACCAAGAAAAAAATCTACACAATACATTCAAACCATGATTAAAAGATGCATCCAAATCCCCCACACAAATACTCTGAGTAAAGGTGGTGTTCCCACTGCTATCCTGGCATTTCATCACAGGGAGACTACCCACTTAATAACTCACTTTTCAAATGAAACCCCAGCTGGTTTAATAATCATTTTAGGCATTAAAGTGCTGGCCATACTTTCTTTCATACATACTTTTCCATTGAGGTGTTGACCATTTCTGCACATTACAGTAAAAACAATACCTCACCCATGATTCATATTTAAACCCCACCAGAACTAAAGTGATCCCAAAAAAATGAGCTAAAGGCAGATCCTGCAACAGAAATGAGGACACAAGCTTTTTTTTTACTTTTTTTTTTTTTTAAATAAATTGAAAGTGAAATAATCTGCTGTGATTTAAACTGTAAATTCACTCCTGTGGCTTGTTTAGGTGAATTAAATTGCAGGCTGCCTCTGCTCGCAGCTTCTGCAAAATCTTGCTTGGTAATGAGGTCATTCTGCTGTACTTCAAATCTCTTTCCTCGCTTGGTGTTGGGCTCTGCTCTGTTGGCTTACACCACCAGCAGCTCATTCACTGATGGGAACTGTATTTGTGCCACCAGGAAAACACAACACATCCCCAAAGCAAAGCAATCCAAACCCATGCCTGCAACATTTACCAGTTCTGAAGAACTCCCTCTGCCAGGAATATAAAGAAAGGCACCATGGATTTCTAATCAACATGAAAAAGACAATTAAAGTCTCAATTCCGAATTAGAAGACCAAGCCACACTGATGGGAGAGCAGAAGCAGCATTTGCTCCCCTCACTTCTCTCATCAGTATATTTATTTTATTAAGTACTGAGCACAGTTTGCTTCTTCAGCTTCAGGTATGAGAAATCCACATCCGGAGGCATTTTACCAAAACAAAAAACAAGGAAGGTCATCACAATATTGAGACAAAATTCAGCAAAATGGAATGAGGAGAGAAGGGAAGAAAATATCCCAAAGGGCAAGTGTCCCCACTCTGTAGACCATATGCTTCACTGAAAACAGCAAGCACAGCAGCTTTTCTAAGGGATTTTCTTCAAAAAATCACAAATCCAACAATTTTAAAATACCTTAATAGAACTGCTTGATGGACAAAACCAAGAGCAACCTTTCCTTCCACAATCTCTTCATTGCTCTCCTATGCCAATATACTTCTAGAAGAAAAAGCCATGCTTGTGTTTTAATCAGCAAATTTGCATTGAAGGTTATTAATGATATCTCAGTGCTAGGAAATGGCTAAAATCACATAATGAATATTGCTCATTGAAAGCATTAGGCAGTATTTCCTACTACAGATTTCTCCTTCCTTTAACATCATAAACCTCAGCTGGTCATTAGTCAATAATCAAAGCAAATAAAATCACCTCTGAAGAATAAGGCTGGAGACCAGTTTTAGTATCCTTTATAAGTTTACTTATTGAACTTGGATATCATTCCAAATACAAAATCCACAATGGTACAAGCTGAACAAATGTTAATAATCAGCAATAAAATAAAAAATAATTAATTTCCTGTGCTGCACAAACAACATTCCTCATTTCTTTAAACCCACCAGCTTTTAGTCAGCCACTTATTCAGCAAAGCCAATATGCCTAAAGCAAGGAATAACATACTTCTTAAGACAATGGATTTGGAGAAGGGGAAAGGAACTGGGTTTTAGCTGGACACCACATCTCCCCACTAAGTAATTGCTTCAATCTATACAATTCAACACCACTGACCTTGCAGCAGGAGTATTTAATACTGTACTGGAACCTAACACGTTTGCTTTGGGGATGCTGTGCATTTCCCACCAGGGCAGCACTGCCAAAGCAGCAGCACTTCATTGGGAGGGGGAGCCAAAGGAAGCTATCAGCACTGGGACATCAGGCACTGCCACCAGGAAAAGCATGGATCCAATGGCAGGGGTTGAAGGGTCCAGCTTGTATCCAAAAGATCGTATTTTATAAAACTTACCATAAACCTCTATTTGGTGTTTATTCATTATTGTGTGGTTCACAAGAAACCATTCCTGAAGAAAGGCAATTCACAGCAGTAAACTTATTTTATTATTTACAAGTGAAACCTAGCAAAGAAGCAGGGAAGATTACAATTTCAGTCTGTAGCTCAGAAAAATAGTTTTATCTCTGCCCTGCATACTGAGCAACCAAAATAGGATTTAAAAGACAGATTTATAAAACATGTACAATTCAAAACCATGCCTGCTTTTCCTATCAGGTGGAAGCCATGATTTTGGTGCCTTCCATTTTCCCATTGAAATAACGGATTTTTTAAAAAAGATAAATACTGGAATCAAACTTTGCCATATCCACAACTATTAAATAAAGTAATAAAAACATTTGATATACTGGAAAAAACTGTCATCTGATCATCACCTCGTATGCTACTAATTTTACCAATTGAAAGGAGGTTGTGCAATATTCAAGGTCTTCTACGGTTTAGTTTGATCATTCTAGGAAGTGTTTGGCACAATATTTTGATTACAGAACTCTCCAAACATCACTTGTAAAAGAAGGACATGAAAGGTATCAGTCTCCTGTAAATTCTTGTTTTGTAAACCTTTTAGCAGAAGCTGATAACATTACCCAGCACATACTTCTCCACTAAGCCTCCTGTTCAAAACCAAAACACTGTAGAAGACTTGGAGTTAGAATCTGTTGTTGGAAAGAATTGCAAATGCACTTCACTTTAACTCACACCACTGAAGCCAATAGCAAGACCAATGATTAACAAACTTTTGGTGAAGGGTGGGAAAACAGGTAACAGGATTCATCTGTAGCAAGGTATCATTATATATAATAACATTCAACAGTCATTAAATGCCTGAAATGTAGAAGATACCTTTTTTGTATGTATCCCACACAGTACAGCCTTGCACCTTTGTTTTGGCATCAAACTGCCTAAGTGTTGGGTTTTGCCTTCCCCTCTCCTTTTCTTTCTTTTCAGCTGAGCTGTTTTATTTTCACTATGTTTGATTTGAACTGCATTAATTAGTACAGGCTCCTAGATTACTCTTGTGAAGCAAGCTTAAAAGAGTATAATTAATAAGAGAAGCAGCAGTGTTAGCACAATAGCATGCAGATGCACCTATTGAAGGATAAAAATAATTACTTGAGGACTAATGTCAAAGTACTTCTGATAAGAATTTTTTTTAATAACCTTTTGTCCCTTCCGCATTGTGCATACCAGCATGCCATGCAATATTTCCATTAGGAACCAATTCCCCCACCCCACCAGCACACAGCTTTCTACGTGACTGCTGAATTGCCAGCAAGGCCCTCTAATGGCCTCTTAAAAATAAATGCGGTTGGTTCTATACCACCACTAATTTGGGATGAATGTTACTTTTCCTCATTTTACAGCTAATTACTTTGAAAAGCACTCTTTGCAGGGCCCTACACTATGCCATGTATTACCATTAGCTAAGAAACTAATCAAGCCACGGCCTTTTGCGAGCCTTGTACTAAGGGTTTTTTCCTTCAGAATTTCCTGTTGGTCACAATCAATGAAATTTCACAGCTGCCCACAACTGCAGGAAGTGCAGTCAAATACTGCCAATGCTTTAAACAGGCCTAGAGACACTGTAGGAATGATGTCATGCATTGATGCATTTGCCAAATGAGCCCTCTTGCTGAGTGCAGGTACAGCACTGATTGCAAAAGCCAGAGACATTAAGAAGAGAACGAAACGCAGTGCAGATAAAACCCCTCTGAGATAATTACAAGATGAAGTTTCGCATTTCAGGAAGGGGTCTGGGGTCTTCTTCCCCACCTCGCCTTAACTTCCATGGTGGAAGTTAAAGACTCCTGGGTAAGGCCTGTGAACAGACTTCTGAACCATCTCACAGAGTTATGTCAGACTATCAGAGCATTCTCCCAATATAACTTATTGTGGAATACCCATCAAGCCTCTAAAAGTTTGTTCTTCCATCACTAAAGCCATCCAGTTGTTTTAGCAAGCCTGGGAAATTTCAAAAGAGAAACCATCAAAAGAGGGAAAGCAAGAGGACATCACAGCTGAGATCCATCCACTTCTACACCTTCACTTTCTAACAGAAAATTCTTCCTTCATTTTCTCCCACCAGAGGTCTCTACAGATTTTGTCAAGACTACACAAGCCATTGAAAGACCAGAATTTCCCATGTGAAATGAATTTCAGATTTTTTAATACATCTGCAGCTAAGCAGACTGGCCTCTACAAGACTTACATCTCAAGATTATGCTTTGCTTTTCAAAAGAAGCTCTAGTCTGGCTTTGCTTGGTTTATACAAAATAGGGAAAAAGCAAGACACTCTGACCTATTTTACAAGCGCAGTCAGACCTACTGAATCTGCACAGCATCTATTTGCAAGGCTGAGAGTGGAATGTGTAGTATGTACTACTAATTACTTGATTTTCTCAAACCAAACACAAATGAAGTTTGTAGGATGAGCTGAATTAAACAAAACCCAAGTTCATCTATCGTGCAGAAAAAAGTGACAAGGGCAGATTTGACTTAATTTTTTCAAAAAGTTATTGCAGCAATAAAACCTCTACAGAACTATCTAGCAAAATCTTGTGTCAAAGCTTTTTATGACAAAATTTTATATTGCAGAATACACAAACTGACCCTAGACCTCAGAAACTGTGCTCTTTAACATCCTTTTGGCAGTAACACAAAGATGCCTTGACTAGTCCCTGAATTTTATGTCCCATCCAGCTGCCCTCCATGTGGAAGCTTTCCTTCCCTGCTCAAATTTAGCCCCGCTGCCACCAGGAGGGACTGAGTACTGCACAAGAAGGGCCAAGTGGATTCATTATCTCCCTCTCCCATAATCACAGACACTCTCCTTAGGCAGACATTTACTCCAGCAATGCTTAGTCCACACGTTTACCCTACACAGCCTACCACACCAGAGCTTACAAACACCACCCAACACTCTATAACAAACGATGCCTAAAAAAACCAAGAGCTGCTTGAGGAAAGCTTGCTTGCAATACCAACCTCCCCAGTCAGTTCTGTTCAGGCTGATAGGCAGGGAGGAGCACAGACTAACAGGGCCATTCAGACAAACCTTGAATGGAAAGTGTTGCTTTCCACTGGAAAGTTCACAGGAAGCTGCCATGAGCCAGATCTTTCTCAGATGCCTGATTTTTCTTTTTATGCTCTTTTGCCAGAATATTTAGTCTACATTTTAACAATTAAAAAAAAAAAAATCAATGTTTTTTTTAAACCAGAAAAAGCTTTCTGTTTCAAGTTGGTAGGCTGTTCCTCCCGAGCAGTGCGGAGCAGGAGGAGGAACTACACAAACCTGCTTGCACAGCCCGCCGGGGCCTGACCTGCCGTGAACTCGCTGAACTCACTGCTCTGATCGCCCTCCCTGCGGAGCTGGGGCCTGACAAGCGCCACGTGAATAAACACAACATAGCCAGGAAAAAACCCACGACTCCACCTCAGACATAACAGTGCGTTTCAAAGCTGGTCTGAGAAGGTGAAGTGCTTGACCGTCTCTCTGCTCCGAAACCCAAGTGCCAAATGCAGACTTCTCTGCGCCTCCATATCCTGCCCCTGCCCCTCCTCAGCAGACAGCAGCATCACCTGCCCCTCTCCAGCTTCACCGTGGGGAATATGTCCAAAACAATAAAGCAGATCAACAACAAGAATCGAGAAACAGTCTTAGCAAACTGAGCAAGGAATTCTGAATTCAAATTGTATCTCCTGTCCTCACTGACTATACAGCGTTCAGAAAATTTCAAGGCAGACACTGAGCAACATCAACCCTCCGTTTGATTTTAGTCCTACTAATACATCTACCTATAGACCAAAAATTATCTCTGTACAATACTGTATGTGAATTACTGAGGATGCCCAATTGTGTGCTATCCCTTCTTATTTTGAAGCACTAGAAGTATAACTGTTAGGTGCATTCTCGTGATAAAAAGTATAAAAAAAATAACTAAAATGAAACTCTTTGACTGACAAATGCTGCCTGAAACATAGTTTCAACCTATGACAAACAAATGCCCATAGCAATGATACCTTTTTGTACTAAAAAATATGCAAGAGACTTTTTGGCGCACCATTGTCAATTTTAGTCAGACACGGTTCTCTTTAGCGTAATTTATTTCTGTGTAAAATAGCATTCAAACAGAAGCCTTTTCTGGTTTTCAGTCTGGAAACAGTAGAAATCAGAAATTATTTTTCTGCTATTCCTGCAGAACTCAAAAGTGTGTATCTTGCACCAAAGGCACAGTTTTAGGAAACTGAACTATTCACAACAGAAACTTCCTCCTCCAATTTGTCTAAAAGAGATTTAAGAAATTCTGCATAGCCTACCCTGAGCGATTAAAGAGAAGGATGGTCTTTGCTGTTCTTACTGCCTGAGGAAGTTTGACATTCACACACATTTATACTTCCGTTCCACAGAAATTTCAATGTCCACATTAGGACTCGGACAAAGCAAGTTTCAGAAGCTACAGCGCATTAATGCCTCCATCCTCCTCCTCTCCTTGCTATCCATGGACTTATCCCAAAGAAGATTACAGTTCTGCGAAGGCAGGAGTAGAAGAATCTGGCACCATGTGTCTTTTACAGCTCCCTTTCAAACCAACAGTACAAGGGTTTTGTATGTTTTTATTACTCAAGACCATGTTTTAAATTACACAAAGCAACTTTGACCATTTGAAGATGCACAGAAATTGTGAACATACTGAAAGCTTCCGAGGGGGCAGCATGGGTGGAATAGTATCAGCTTGTAGGATTTGTCTAGAAATTCCTACCACCACCTCAGGTGCCCAGATTATGGAACTGAGATGGTTATACAAGTTAGAAAAAAAAAAGGCTGATACCTACAAAAAACAAATGAGTGCTGAGACACACAGCAGTCTGCCTCTGATACTTATAAGGTTGAAAAGCTTGAATAAATGCTTGAAGCTACAAAGATGGTGCAAACTCTGGAGTTATACCCCACAGAAAATTGTAGTCTAATACTGGGTAGCACAACCCAAGCATTAAGCAAGCTGAAGGGCAGATCCCTGGTATGCTGTTTCCATGCCATAGGAGCAGTGTGGAAGGGCTGGTGTGATACAAACTCATATTTAGTTTTCCAAATGATGACTCTGCTGAGCCCTAAAATTAATCCATATTTATTTTGAGACATGGGCACTCCTGGCTCATGCAGAGTGAGCTCCCCAGTTAAAGCTTCCTCATCTGTCAGCAGCTTCCTTTTGCTTTTGCAAATTAACATCACAAGGAGGGGGAAAAAAGGGGGGACTAAAGGGTGGGGAAAGGGCCCAGTGAAACCATGGCATGGTGTGCTAGCTCCTTTCCCCTGTCTGCTCGGGAGACCAGACTTTGCAAATATTGCCAGGTGCTCTCAGCCAGAGCTACAACAGACATGGTATCAAGCAGTATGAACCCACTTTCTGAGAAGGAAGGCGTTGAAGGATGAGACCTTGAACTGCTTTCCCTGCTCTGATTCTGGCACCCCCTTGCCTGTACAACCAAGCAGGACTGAATCACCTGCTTCCACCAAAGCACCCCCTTAATGGGGTTAACTCCTCAACTGTTGGGCCACCAGTGAAAGCAGCACACCTTTCTGAACCCTTCACAGGCACAAAACCAGAAAAATTTACCAAGCACAAGCTACTCCAAATCTCTCAAGCAGCCACAGCCTCAAAACACCAGGGAGAAACACAAGAACCTTGCAATAAAACTGGAGTTTCAAAGTCACATGCTTACACACCAAGCAAAACAAAAATCCCCAAAGCCTCAACCAACCTCATCTTTTCCAAGTTTAGTGAGACTGCCAAAATGTAAAAATTGAGAATGAGCCAATATGGCAAATTTAGCAGCAGTAAGCTATATGTATATGGTTGTCAATATCAAAGCTATGATTTTCTCACATATTAATGAAAACACCACTAGACTTACAAATTTTTTTATGTGGTTTCCAGGAAACTGGAAAGTGCCATGATCATTTCCCATGAGATCCCCATTTCATGTTGGTGACTTTTCAAGAGCTGTTTTAAGATGGAGGAATGGACATAAGAAGTGAAATTATTTGATCAGTATTTGCAGCGAAATAACTGTTCCAAAGACTGCAAAATTAGAATGATCCCTCCTCTTCTTCCTTAATCTGTTTAATTCAGTTGTTACACTGCTTCCAAGATGCCTGTTGAAACAAAAGTTACCACTTCTGATTAGAGAAGTCAATCTCAAAAACAACACCGATTATTTCCATTTATAGTTCAACAGTTCTTTGTACACCCAAAATTTGTATCATTTTTAGGAGGTTAAAACTGACCAAGTCTTTTAATCAATGCCCTCAAAGTAACACCCATGGCTCGTATCCAGCAGCAAGTACTGGCTAAGAAAAAAATGTATGTTTACTCATGGATACTCCAGACAAAGCAAAAATCTCCTGCCAACATTAGGGGCTTGACATGGCACAAAGAAAATTTTTAAAAATAATTATTAAAAAAATCGTAACTAAAAGACCTCTATCTCTATTTTGAAATGTAAAACAAAAAATAAACTTAAAGCTTGTAAACATGGTAAAATATTTTGAAAATACCAAGCTTCATACTTGGCAGAGACAGATTTCTGTTTCAAGATACAAAAAACCCCTAAGAACAGCAACAACTAAGGACCCAGACAAATCTTCCCAGTAACTGCTGCTTGTAAGATGCCTAGCAGCAATCTAAATGAGAGATTAAGTAATAATTTCAAGATCAGCTAAACTGCAAAGTAACAGCATATTTATTATGACTGCTTTAAGCACGATTTTCAGGTAAAAAACCAAATATACAGTACCTACATTATAGCTGAATTCATGCTGATGCTGAGAGTGCACAAAAAAAAACCCAACATATCTTCCAGTCAGCCAACTTTTTCTGTTGGTATTTTTAAAATAATCTTTATATAAAATATTTTTCTGTTACAATTTACCCAGCTTTTACTCAAATCAGGCACTCCCACCAACAGAGCCCTCAGAGCCTGAGCAGTCCTTTGTCTCAGCATCCCTACAGAAAGAATTTAGAGTAGTGGTCCTCACATTTCTTTCAGGACACCAGGCTGTACCCACTCTGGTCACTAACAACCACCAGGAGGACACTCCTTTATACACCAATTGTTGAGATTTAAGCTGCTAAAAGTTAACACTGTCCTTTCCTTACTTACATTCCCAATGAAGACACTTAGACACAAGTATCAACTCTTTCAAAGCCTTAAGCTAAGGCCCTTGCTGCTCATCACACAATAAATTTGTAACTGGAGACTAACCCCAGCCACCACCTTGGCTACTGTTGTTGTCCTCTCTCTTCTTTCTGTGCTGTCATGGTTGGTATTTTATCTCCGCTTGAAAGAGACAGAACCCATACCTTTTTCCATGCTATTGTGCAATACCTGGTTGTGTTTTATGTGTCTGATGGCTTCTTTACACAGCTGAAGGACTGTACCATGGGGTAGCCGTAAAGCACCATCTTCAGCCACAGAAGAGACACCTGGGTGCTGGCCAGATTTTTCATTATGTGGATTTGACGTCTTGCAGGCTGGATTCCAGTCTTGTATCGTTAAATGAGGCAAAGGGATAAAGAGACAGAGCCCCTCTATCCCATAGTGCACACAGCTTAAAAGATTAAGTATTTTGTCTCACCCTAGATTTCAATTTTACTCTAATTCAAAAAAATTTTATCTGTAAATACAAATGTGCCTGGTGTGTAAAGCAGTTCCCCTTGGAAGCAGAAAGGTGAATTAAAAGGGAGGCTAGATTGGTTTCTGGAGCAAAATATACTCTTAATCTTGCAAAGGGATGAGAGTCATCCACTCAAAGTAAAAGACAAAACGTCTCAAACTAACTGCAACACCTTGTTGTGCCAAGTGAAGAACAGTGCCCTTACAGAGAAAGGCACAAGCCTTGTACCAGATTAAATGCTGCAGAATCTAGTACTAACTGAGGATGAACTGGAGGGAAAATTTTCATTTCAGGCTTTTAGAAGGGTATTAAAGTAAATGAAATTATGATAAGTTGCTGTAAATTATTCCGTTTCAAATACGAATTTTAATACATTTGTCTAGTTAAGGTCAAAGAAGCCAAATGAATAAAATCCACTCTGCAAACCAACCATCAAAGGAATGGGAATCAATTTTAGCTGCGCAGAGTTCACACAGAGCACTGGTGGGGGAAAACCAGCTATGTGCAGAATCATCAACACGGACAATAGGGATGCGTGGGCACATAAACTCCTTGGATTCTGCAAAATAAGATTTTCCACATATTTCAGAGTATTTTATACAAAATGCACTTTATATCTTCAAAACAAACAAGCCTCAAAAGTTGAAGCCTGCAAAATTTTTACATTATTTCCTTCTGGGGCATTCAGAAGGAAGCCCTGCCTCGGCCAGCACTGCACACGTGTGCACGACCCTACTGCAGCACCACAAGAGCTGCAAAGAGACAGGGCAGGCCCAGGGAGCAACACTCAGGAAAATTACGGCTACCACAATGATGAGCAAACCTCTCTTACTGAGTGTATTCAGCAAGGTTTTATTTATGCACTTCATGCTTTAAATCAGCTCTCCTTGTCCACTTTCTGAGCACGGACAAGACCTTACACAGAACATTTATCTCAGCTCGATCTGTTAATTCAACCTTGTCCCTTCAGCTTTGACAGATGGGCACTGGCATAGCGAGCTCTTGCTGTTTCACTCATTACCCCATGCAGCACCAACACCTTCCCCAAAGCCATGCAGCTGAGGAAGTGAAACTTCTGCACTCAGCACTGCAGCTTCAGCTGGACCCAACCCAGACAAAGGCAGACAAGAGACCGGCAGGCCAAAGCCTTTAGCCCCTTTCACTGCAGGCAAGTCAGGAGGTTTACTTCTCCCTGCTCTGGCTGTTCAGCTAGTGATCATTTTGGACATCTACAGCGCTTGTGTTTGTTTGTTCTGCAGCCAAACAAGCAAATGAGGTGTGAATTTACTCGCCCACTTCAATGCAGCTAAGGAGCAAAGATGTTTTGGGCCACTGAAACTCTCAAACTTCAAGGCCAATGGAAGTAACTGTTTTGGAGGAAGTTAAGTCCAAGTCTAAACCAGAGCCAGACAATGGCTTCTGTAACATCATCTCGCATTGCTGAAACAATGCAAAGAAAAAGGGTTCAATCAAAGAGAAAAAAACCCAGGAAAATAACGATGCCACATGGCCAGTTTTATCACATTATTAACAGCACCAGACATGCAACAAGTACCTACATTTTTCTTCTGCCTTTGAAGTATTTGATTTCTGTACAATCCTCGTCTTAAGAATCATCCATGAACCAACTGGCGATTCTGAATGGTGCTGGTGATTTGTTTCTCTCAAGGGAGTCAAGAGGCAAAAATATATTCTGTCTCTGACCAAACTCAGAGCCGTTCTGGCAGTTCAGCCTCATAAATATTTCAAATGTCTCATGCGCTACTCTACCTCTTCCTACACTAAGTCACAGGACAGATATGCTGGAGCAACAAAAAATAAAATAATAGCAACAAACACAGTGCATAGATTCCTTGGCATTATTTTAAGGATAGAAAAATAAAATGTCTCTCTCCCCCCAGCCCCCACAATATTCACATTCTCTCTTCCACAAGCATTATATTTTGGGACTGATTTTATGGATGTGGTGTGAAAGAAAATGCTATAATGCAAAGTCCAAGCAGAAAATAAATTACAGAATAAATTCTACAGCAGTGTAGAGGGGGGGAAAAAAACATCAGCAATTCTAATCCAGACAGTGTGCATATATATATGGAAGTCAACAAGCTTAAGCAGAATATTCCAGCATTTCTGATGATAACTCAGTAATGATAAGGCTACATCCTGCTGTGCAGCCACAGCTTTGTTGGAGTTCTAACTGAACTCCATCCTATCAGCTTTATTCCCAAAAGTCTTCAAGCTTAACAAGTTCTCTTCCTTCATTTGGTGCTACAGTTTCTACACAGACACCTTTTTTAAAGTACTTTGGTTTGAACTGGGACAGACTGTAACAACAATTTGCAAGTGAATGTGACACAGGGTGGGTCCCCTGAACTTTTTGCACTGCAGTGATCAGTGTGGAGGCTTTCAAGAGCTTCAGGCATTCATCACCTCTGCTGAAGAGAAGCTTGGCTCTTATGGTCATTTTCTAGTATCGCCACCACTGGATAAAAAATTTTAGAAATATCAATCTTGAAAGGATGTACTTAGAGCCTAGAACAAATTGCTTCCTTCTCCACAATCTGACATTCATCCATTACACATGCTCTTAATTACACATCACTCAGAGGAAAACAAAGAGAAAACAAAAACCCCTCCCTACAACAAAAACCTTCCTCAAGCTCCTACATCAGTAACTGCAGATCAATAATCATGCAGTCACTTCTCCAGAATTACGTCTCCTATTTTCCTCATGTACTCTGCTTTCCTGTTCCTCATCTACCTCAGAACTATGCTCTGCAACAGTTTCCACTTGTAAATAAGCTCATTATTAATACAATTCATATTGGAAAAAGAGAAAGGGAGGGGCCACTTCTCTAAGTTTGTAAAGCATAACTTACAGTTTTTGCCTCAGTTACATGGTTTTTGCTCCCATAAAGCTGCACTCATACAATTCCTATCAATACAGAGTGTTTCTTGCACCTTCTGCACAATTTCTCTGTATTTCAGTTTCAGAGACATAAAACAGGGATCATTTTTCTCTATCACACAGCAAGACTGGATTAATAACGGAGCTGTGTGGCTGCAGAATTTTTGCGCAGAGACATTGTTAGCACTTTATTTCCACACAGCAAAGTGTCATTTTGTAGTTTTACACCATTACCACTGAGCAGAGAGCTGCTACCACCTGGCCTTTAACAGGAGATATAAATCCTGCTTATAAGTAACCATGGATGTAAAATGTAGAAAAATTTATGAAAGATGATTTGTGCACACAAATCAGGGAATGACAGAAAAGATGCCTTGTCTGCAGAGTTACAAGGTAAGTTGAAAGGAAGCCTAATGCAGAATCAGGATTTTCTGACTTTTGTTTCTACCATTAGACCACACTCTAGTAAAAGGGGAAGCAAAGACTTTATTCTACCCTCCAAGTAAAAAATACCTGAATAGAAAAAGAGGCACAAAATTTATCAAGTCTGCTCTGAAGAAAGGAAGAGGCTAAACTGACTGAAACAACTATTTACGTAAGGAACAAAAATAACTTTTACTACCATTTTTAGTAACGGTAAGCCTGTAATGGCTTCACAAGCTCTTCTAGTTTCAGTATTCTCAAAAAAACATTCTGCTTCTTCTGGCTACATGTGGAGAGAGACAGAGAACATCACCTGCGATTTCTTTGCTGTGACTGGGAACTTGCACTGGGATAGAAAAAATCAAACTCGCACAACACACATATATATCGTGTATGCTGCATTATTCCTCCCATTTTCACATCAGCCACCTGGAAACTGGAACATGCCACCCATATGAAAAAGCAACTACACAGATACAGAGAAGTAAACACAACGTGATGACAATAAAAGGATGCATCAGGTTGAAGACATTTAGATATCAATGTGAACTGAGTAAAACTGCATGGGGGAAGGCTTGAGATATACTGCAGTTTTATTTGCAGAGCTGTAAGTCTTAGAAAATGTTATAAAAAGAACACTTAGAATTTTTTAATATCCTATGATATCAATAGCCAGACTTTCTCTACCGGTGCCTTAAAGGTAGAAACATTTAAATAAAGCAGTTTGTTTTCATTCAGCACCAAAAAATAATTCCTGGAACACTTTAACTTTAGATTTCTTTGTTCACTGTATGATTGTTACTATCACACTCACTCAAAAAGAGCTGAAATTCTAATTAGCATTCAACAAGAGAAGATGGAACCTCCCTTTTAAAATAGTTTCTGAAAGAACTGTGATTATCATGAATCATGAAAGTGAAGCATTCATATCTGTTTGGCAAAGCCAAAGGGAAGGACAGGTTTTGCATGACATGTATGATTGCTAAGGCACAGTAACACAGTGGAGCTGCTGCCTATAGACAAGGTCCAAGCACACATATGTGCATATTGCTTGTTCAGCAAAATCAAGTCTGAAAGCTCAACGTGACACAGTGAGTTCCCATTTTAAAGTGGGCAACTTTGTCATAAGAATTTTCCATGGCCTGGGTCAGCAAACATCTGCCTGAATAAAACACAAAAATCTGATTACAGCTGATTATGGGGATTGTATTCAATAGAAGAACAAAGGCCTGCGGGTGCTACGATTTTGAGCATTCCAGTAACATAAAAAGCTTCACCATTTCAAAGTTACTTAATTTACCAGCAAGAAGGCGTGATGTTGTAAGGGAGGTGAGATTTCTGGCGCTGTTCAACCCATGTGCACCACAACACACTTGGGAATCTCTCAGTAACCAAGGGTGGACAAGATGTTTCTCGTACTTGCAACGGCCACCCTTTTGCAATTTGCCATCAGCATCCAGGCTCTCCATCCTCTTAAGATGGTTCCATTAAATATAATGATTTTACACATACATATTGTATCTTGAACTACATATTTGTACTTATTATGCATAGGTGACACTTCTCTGTCACGTGTCACCAGCTACCAGAAATGTCTCCCCACCTTAACTTCTTTGCTGGAAGGGATGTTCAGAATAAGGAGTTAAGATCCCACCAATAAAACCAAAACTAATCAAAGAGGTGATGTTGGCAGAAACACAAGAAGGCTCTGTGGCTATTCTCTGAAATCACTATTTTTCCTTCACACACTGGCTGTTCATATTTAAGTTTCTGATTTTGTATCTCCAAACCCATCAGGATCTGCTGTGTACACCTTGTACATAGAGAGCAGAAGACATTCAAACAGGGAGAAAAGCCTCATGTTTTCTGCTCCTCACTCCCCTCCTGCTTCCCCACCAGCTCAGATCACCTCACAGCCCATCCTGCCCACGCCTAAGCAATGCTGAAACAAGACAAGTGAATAATCCATGAAAAAGCTGCAAGGCTGACCATTTTAAAAGGCTTCCTAGGGCACCAAAGAATAAACTAACCCCAGAGAAGACCTACCAAGGCTTCTCTAAGCCCATCTACAGCACAGCACAGGAGGAAGATGGGGGCAGAACACTCATTCTGTGAGGGTAACAAGGCAGCAGGTTTCTGCTTCTCTAGATCCTAATGGGGTTGTCAACCGTAAGAGGTACTGACAGTTCTCACAATGAGGTGAACACAAACAAATCAGGATAAATTGCAGTCTTCCTATAGTCAAGAATAGCTCGAGATTAATTTTTTCCTTTTTTAAATTACAGTTCGTTGACTTTGCCATTAACTGCAAGTCAAGTAAGTATCCTCCTTTTAACGGCTGTTGCTAAAAGAAGTAGTATTATTCATCCCCTACAGCACATGATCTAGTTCCCTAAGAACAAGTTTGTCTCAAATAAATTTATTTACTGAAGTCAGCATTTTTTCCCCAGGAGGAAGCGGGCTCTGTGCATTGTAAATGCTTTATGAGGGTACACTCCAGACAACAGGACTGAATCTATGGGCAAAAATATCCATATTCCTGTTTCCCAACACAGCAACAGGAAAAGAGACAAGGGACTGCACTGTCACCTGCCCTTGTACTACAACATTAGCCACTACCAGCAGCACTGATGTGACTGCTGATGGGTCAGATAACACCCAGCACCAGGACTGGGTAACCCACAGCCTGAAAACACAGGTAACGCCTGGGTTTACTGCCATTTTCCCTTGCAATACAGCTTCTCATGTATTGCAGGAGGAGGCAGCTAGAGCAGGAGGTGGCTCCAGGAACAGATGGGGAGCAGAGAAACACAGAAATGTATCTAGCAGCTCCCTGCTCCAAAAATACACTGCACAAATGGCCACGTGGAAGCACAAATTGACACAAACCCATAGGTCCAGGCACAGGGAAAGAGGCTGGGCTGCCAGCAGCTTTTGCCCTTGCAGATTCTCCAGCGTCTAACAAAAGGTGAAGGTACTGGCTTTTTACCTGCAGCCATGGGGTCTGATCAACAGTCTTCTATCCAGAGGCCCTTTATCACAAAACCCATGGAAGTAATAGCTGGAGGTTTCCACCCCTGTAAACCTTAGTTGAAATTGTCTGCTGAAAGTTTCCAATGCAACGCTGAATTTGCTGGCCAGACAGAAAACTCAGGCGTGTTTTAACATCACAAAAGAACTTGCCCTCTATGAAGCAAAGCTGAAAATAAGGGAGAGGCCAAGGTTCAACAGCAACAACACGGCAGAAAACTCTTCCTAACCACTGACAGCATGGACCCATCAACCACAACAGAGAAAAGGGCTGTCCTGGCTCTCTGGAAAAGTGACAGCAGTGTTGGTGTGCAGGCTCTGACAGGGCAGTGTGACACAAGGAGCTGCCACAGCTCCACAGGTAGCAGGTGATGTGTCAGGGGCAATCCCGTCACACCGAGCTCTGTGTAGGGCCCTACTCCAGCACACTCCTGGGAGCAGCTGCAGGCTTTCAACTGGTGCAGTATTTACCCCAGAAAAGAGGGAAGGGATGTGTAGGGGCAGGAAAGAAGAGTCGCCTTTCCCTGCCCAGTTTACAGGACAGGCTTACAGTCACAGACTAACAAAGGCACCATGTCTCAAGCACTACATGTTTGCAATTCTAGCAGACTGGGTGATCACACACTTTCTCAATCCTCCATCAAAACACTGCTTGATTACATCAGTGGCTATGAGAATTCAGAGTGTTAAGATTACTCTTAGTGAGCTTTCAGTTAAAAATTTTAAAAATCAATTCCCATTAGTATAGAAAAAAAAAGGAATCTATGGAAAAGAAAATAATTCCTTTACTGTTTTAAGATTGTCTGTCTCAGTATCCTGAATGGATATGTAGACATTGGAGCCCAGAGTAGCCATCTACAAGGAAGAAAGTAAACAATTTTAGCAGTAAAGCCCAAAAAAAAAGCACCCAGAAGCAAAAAAATAAAAGCAGAGCTTACAACCCATGATTCCCTTTTCTACATGCACAAATCCCAAAATNGGGGGTGTGATGAAAACACCATTGTATTTTTTTTTAAAAGTATCTTTCAAAAAGTGTTAACAGTAAACAAAAGCCATCCTAAATACGCCTCAAAACCAAGTAACACTGTTATAAATTCTTTCAATTTTTGTGGTATGACAGGAAGTGGTAAAAAAATGCATCAGGCCTTTCTCATTGTTAAAATTTTCTTACATATCAAAGATAAAGGAATGCAAGGGGAATTCACTCACTCAAGAGACACTTATTCCAAGTATTCCATCCAGTTATGATCTGATTTCAAAGAGAAAAAAAAGTTTAAAAATCTTGTTCTCTTGAAATTTTTCACAGCTTTATACAACTATTGCTCAAGTTACCTACAGGAAAAGACAAACCGTTAAATCAATTTCCCAAGAGACACAACCAGAAAAAAGAGAGGTACAACTAGAAAACATAGCCAAATAAATTTTTCCACTTGTCAGCACGGTCGGAGCTGTAACTCCAGAGCCGTAACCACGTCAGGTGTCACTGGGAGCTATCAAGGTTAAATCCACTGCTAATAAACCAAAGATAAATCACCAACAGGTTGGTTTGGAATTTTACAGATCTGAGTCAGATCTTTGCTGGAAAAGAGAAGTTTTGACAGCACTTTTTTGTTCTTTTAAATTTCTTCCTAGGTACTGGCATAAACAAAGAGATTCAGAGTTTACTCAATGAGCAGACACTGAAAGTCACAGAAGGTCACAGTGCTTGCTGAGTGGCAGAGTGCTGTCACCTGGATTCAATGATCCAGATTCTCCAGTTACTTCATTCAATACAGCTTTTGATATTAACAGCACTGGCTATGCAAATACTCTTCCCAAGCACAGCTGGGAGGGGAAACTTAGTTTCTGACACTGGATGTAAAAGCAGAGGCATCACTGCATCAGTCTTAGCCCTAAAGAAAGGTCAGGACAGCTATCATCCCAGGGCATCAGGCAGCATACCTAATGGAAGAGCTGACTTAGGGGAAGTCTTTTGTCTGCCTGGCCTAGGTGAAAGGTGATGGGGCTTGTCCCAACAGGAGGAGATGAAGATACACTCCCAGCAAAGCTGCACACCCATCAGAACCCACATCTCCCACCACAACAGGCAGTGCCACCCATCCGGCAGCCCCAGACAGCTCTGACCTGTCCAACAGCACCAAGGCAGCAAACATCATTCTTGGGTGAAGAAAAGAAGCCACTAAACATGAAGGGTGACTGCTCATTACAGGTGCTCATGGAGGAGGCACACTGGAAAAGAATGCCGAAGGAACCAAAACTGATCTGAGAGAGTCTTCAAATACCCTGGATTGCTTTAATTCAGTTGGTCCTGGAACTAGAAATTATTTTGCCCTTGTGATGTTTGGTCAGCACCAAAGTCATTTTCCAAAACAGATCCATTAGAAATGAAAGGTCAGATCTGCTTGTGTGCTGTTAAGCTGATACAGCAGCTCACCCAAAACAAAGCCCACAGAGTGACTGCAGGAGCGTGCACATGAAATAAAATCTGAAACCAGTTTGGGCTAAAATAAATACACAGAGCCACAGAAACTGCAGCTCAGCAGCTGCAGACAGTTAAGCAGCTGCAGAGCCTGGCCATAGCTTTGGAGTAATCCCCAAGAAAGTCTCCTTAAATAATAATAAATTAGAAACAAAAAGAACCCCCAATAACGAGTCTCCACTACAAAGAGAGCCTCAACAGGCAAATGAGAATTACTTCTGCACTGCTCATCTTTACAGGTTTGCAGGCAGCTAGAAACCGTAGTTCAGAAGGGCACGCACTTCTGATTCATCTCAAAAGCTTGTGCACTTTGAAGCCCTACAGTAACAGCACAGGGCACTGACTCAGGATCTGGGTGATTTAGCTGAAGCACTCTAAGATGCTCTTGCCTGCAGCTGTGGCTCATCTCACCGCTCTGGCAGATTTTCCTCCCCATTGCATCAGGGCAGCAGCATAAGGGAGGTGTGCCTGCACCTCAACTGCTGCAGTTCACACTCGCCTCACAAATGGGAGCTGAAGTTGACGGCACTTAATGCTAACACACCTCGCGGCCTTACTGTCACTCTGCCTCTGCTTGCAGGCCAGGAGATGACTGCTACTTAGAGACAGTGACATCCCGCTCCACTCCTGAACGCAGAAAACTTCATGAGTCACAGCCTTAGACAACAGCAATGTTAGTTATGGTTCTGCTAATTTTAGCTCATGCTTAAGCCACAGTTCCCGAATCCCTGCAATGCCTCTCCAGGTGCCAAAAGCCACAGCTATCCTATACCTCAACTGCCAAAACACACAGCTTCCAGACCAGAGGCTCTGATGCACTTACAGAAACTACGCTGCAGAAAGACATTTTGCAAATAAAGACAAGAGGAAGAGAACAAGGACAGCTTTATTTACCCTACTGCTCTGCACATATTTTAAAATAAGGAACAAAAGTTCAGCTGCACAGTTCCTGTGTTTCAGAGTCCACTCCAGGACACACAAGACATACTTTCTGCAGAGGGTAGCTCCGGAGTGTCCCACAAGGTAGCAAATAGCCTGCCAGGGCCAGCTTCTACCCCAAGGAGTGAAAGGAGAGAGAGGGGCAAGAGAAACAAACACACACTTCACACACTCTCTTCAGAGTAAACTGGGAAAGCCTTTATAAGTAAATAAACACACACTCACCCGCCCCCATATTCTCAGAAAGCCACCCAAGCAGAATGCTTTTACTACCGTAACTGAACGGTTTGTTTTATAAGAAGAGTTTCCCCAGATTTAGTCAACCTTACCAGCAGCCTCCTCCTCCTCCTCTCCTTATTCACACTAAACTGTGAAAGGGACTTCAGCTCTCTCCAACCAATTAAAAACTAATTGAAGCAACAGACTGGCACTATACAGCCTGAGCAGTCTAAGAGACTGAAGTCTCAGCTCATATGAGGCCTATACAAGGTCATAATATTTCATTTTATTTAACCTCATAGCATAAAGAGCTGAAAAGAGTATCCACAAGGATCCAACCCTAAAAAAAATAAAATTAAATCTTTATTGCGGTTCAAGTCCACTGGGTTCAAATGCACAGTACACGTTCTTTACTGCATACATGCACCACAGTGTCTGGAGGAACAGAGCAAGGTTTTACTTGTTCCAAAAGCTCCATGAGGAAGTTACGCACACACACAGTTTCTCCCAAAAAATAAAGCTGTGTTAGAACATAATTTAGTGTATTTTATTCATTTAAGGAAACATCTTCACCCCTCTAACTGACCATTAAAATGAAATTTGTCTACACCTGGATATAATCTAACATTTTCTGCCTTGCTCATTATTTTTGTTACTGCTAGGACAGGAGACAATGTCAAGGAATTGCTGAAAAGAAATCTGTCTCTCAGAGACAAACAAAATTCAGAACAAGTATTTATGCCAATTCTTTCTACCCTACAGATACTAAACTTGGTGCCTCTATCAATGCAGTCTTTTAGAAACTGGACACAGTAACAAGCACTCTTAAAACATTTTTGCAAGTAGAAAATGGGTTTAAGTGTACAGCACTGACAACCCAGAAAGGTCAGCATGAAGGACTTCACATACACCCGTACCTTTCCTACTGAAATTTCTTTGCTTCCAATATGCAACCAGCAATTTTAATGAGAAATCCCTAGCTCGTGGTCCATGGAAGAGACCTGAGGCTGTAAAAATGGTTAGGAGGGGAGCTCAGCAAGGCAGGGAAGGAATGCAGCTGGCACTAAGGAGTCAGGATTGGTAGACAACCTCCCAACAGAAGTCAGGCAGAGAGTCCACAGAAGCAAATCTAGGTTTCTGCAACGAAGGATTTCCTTTTGATTCAAAGAAGAGAGATACAAAGTGACAGAGGAGAACAGCTTTTGTGTGTGGACAGTGCGTTTTAATTGACTGCAGAAGAAAAGCGAGAAGACAGCTGTAAGGCAGCTGGTGGTGATTGTTTGGAAAGAGTATGTTTGACACACAACTTAAACCCTCAAAAAATCGTCAGTCAAAATCAGAAACGAATGGCAAAGAAATGCAGAAGTGTGTTTTTAAATGGAGATTATTTCACGTGGAATCAGAACTCAAAGAATGTAAGGAGAGAGTAAATTTCATTGAGAAGAACAGAAGCTAAAACACAGGAGAAATTGCATGGTGCTCTCCTTGAACAAGCTATACATGTTACAGTACACCTACATGACCAACACCCCAATCTGATCCAAAACTCTGCAGAGAAAGCCCATCTAATGAACAATAGTACGGTGCAGAGCAAAACTAATTCAAAGAGATTCAATATGATCACCCTTTGTAGTTAAATGCACTTTAGGTACTCAAAAAATGCCCTCTAACAACCGTGCAAAGCGAGAAAATTAATTGAGTGATATGACAGCCTGACCCTATCAAGGATTCTGCAGCAACCAGTTAAGCCCAGTTCTTTTGGTGGCCTTCAGCACTGACGGGTTTGCTGGAAAGCAGCAAGCACAAGGCAAGCAGATCAGTGTGAACCGTGGAATTTCAAAAAGCTCATTTCTCTCCCATGCACAATGCATGCCAAATCTTAAGATTCCTGCAGCATCCAGTTATGAAACTACAATAGAAGAGGAAAACAGATGGCTAAAGCCTTTTGGGAGGGAAAAAAAAAAAAAAAGATTAAGCCTTACTTCATTTCCAAAGGAGAAATATGTGTATTTGAAAAGAGAGAACCTACTTCAGACCATACCTAATCGATATAAAAATAGGCAACTTGCCTCATGGACATGAAGTCTGTCTTCAGTTAAAGCTTCTGAACATAAGAAAAGTTTAACCCTTTTAGAACATCACGGCTCACTGTATTTTTAAGCAGGATTTAAAAGCAAAGCAGCTCATGCAGGAGATGACAGACATTACAAACACTACAAAAGTAACATATTTCTTTATCTCTAAAGCAACTCCTGAACACAAATCCTATATAAAAGCCTCTTCATGTTTACTCTTTTCCAACCTTTGTAAGCAGTTAGCACCTATGTTCAGGTGAGCAGCTTTCTTGCTCATAAAAGCATCTAATGAACAAGGACAAGTTAGGAATTTGGCAACCTCAACTCTGTAAGTTCAGCCATTCTCTGTGGAAACCAGTTAATATTACATGTGAAGCCTCTATTGAGTCCTTGACTTGTGAGATATCACACAACAATAAGGAAACAAAAAAGCCACCCTAAAGAGCTCGTGTTCAGCAGCAGATGTTTCAGCAGCTCTATAAAACTGCTATCAGAGCTCCAGGTCCAAGTACTGAAACTGATCTCTGGTCCAAAGGAGAAGTTTCCTCCTCTGCTGAGCCTGTATCTTGGACAAGCCTCAATTCAGATGCCTGAACAGAGGCCTCCAGCAGCTGGGAAGCCCCAGGGTACACAAGAGATCCATAACAGGCTGGCAGGCTTGAACCAGGATCAACAGGAGACCTGGGCTTCTCCAAACTGACAGTGGGGACCGGCAGTAAACCCAAAGGCATCCCAAACAGGGCCTGACACCAATGTTCAGGCAACCGGACTGGGTCCTCTGCACAAGTCACAGCATTACACCTGCCAGGGATGCCCAGCGCACTCCGGCCCCACACAGCAACCCTCTGCTCCGACAGCACAGAGCAGGAAATACAGCTGTTTTTGTAGAACGCTAAGCAAAATGAGTGAGACTGATTTATGGTTTTATTCAATGACTGCACTGAGGATAAGTACTAAATTAACTCTCTGCTATCACATGTGGTCCTTTCAGGCCAGGGCTGCAGCTCACTGGTGAGGCTGTGTGAAAAATCCTGAGCTGCCCCAGCTTAGTCCAAGGGTAAATGGAAGATGACACACTCCAGCACTTTCAAGCAAGCACCTTTCAAAAAAAAAAAATCAACTGCTTATATGATTAAGGCAAAGTACTGTGTTTTCACAGTACCAGGAGTCACTAATCCATATTAAAGACCAAGACTACATCTGTTTATTTATTTATTTTTACTGAAAGGTTCTAAATAAACCAACTGTTCAATTTTTCAAAGGTACTGAGCAGCCACAATAATTAGGTCTGGGTCAGTGGGAGCTGCCAGAATGCCACAGAAGTGACTCAGTCCTGTTAATTATCTGAAAAATAAGGAACAGTGACAACACTGGGCACTTCATCACAACCTATCTCCCCCAAACACACCACCAATGAAAAGCAATCATTTGAAAGTGGCTGTCTGTAACCATTAGTACGGACAAGAATCAGAAATTAGAGACAGGAGAAAAAGCAAGGAAAGGTTTCAGCCTAATCTGGCCAAATTCTGCTGTACCTAGAGATAATCCTCTAAAAAAGTGAAGCAGCAACACCACAGCAGTAGCAACTTCCCACAGGGCCAGAAGAACTCCAGAAAAAAAGGGCAGGAGCTATTTTAAGCACTAAGTTTAAAAAAACTAAAAACAAAAAATAAAACCAAACCAACCCAACAATGACCAAAAAAAAAACCCAACCAAAAAACACCCAAAAAACCCACAAAAAACCCCCAACAAAAAACATACCAAAAAAACCCCAAAACAACACAAAAAAAAACCCCCACCTAACTCTAATCAATACAAGTCCAGAGGAAACAAAGAGTATTAAAGCCAACCAGAAATTCACCCAACCTTGCAAACCATACACTATCATTACAAAAATATTCAAACACACAAGTTGTTTTCTGAAGAGTCAGACAAATGCAAACCTAACAGAAGATAGCAGTCCACAAAGAGGCGCACAGCCTGTTTTGGTCATGCACAATCCATGCTCACAGACGCTTCTCAGTTCGAGTGTGTTTATGACTGTGTTGTCATTTATTTTAAAATATGAATGGAGCATTCTTTTCCTCCAGAAACACTGCATTGTTAAAATGCCAGTACATTAAAATAACTTACTGCTTACTACATTTCAATCAAACAAACTACAGACTACAGCACTGACACTTAATATATATTGAGTGCTTTCAGCAAGAACAGCATATGGAGTTCATTTCTTCTGTTTTGTTCTCACATGAGCCAAACTCAGAGACAAGACTTAGAAACAGATGAAGCAATGATCCTGCAGGCATGCACAAAAACTGTATCTTCTCCAAAGTTATGGAAAGACTTAGTTGAAGGCTCTCAAAATACATAAATATTTAACCCTTCTTTCTATAGAAGTTTTACTTAGGAAGTTTGATTTATGGCAGAAATATTGTATTTTGGGTTGCATGCTCAAAGAACATTTTTGTTAAGGTTCTTGAAATAACAGGAAGCAGAATCAAAAAGTTTACAATCAAAGGACTTTGTGAGTGATGTTTTTCCCTATTGTGATTTTTCCTAGAATTCATCCACATTTCACCACCATACTGTTCCTTTTTCATAACCAACACAAGCACTGATCTTGCCTATATTTAAACTCTAGAATGTAAAATGAGGGTTCAGAAGATGATCTGTTTGCAAAAAATTAGTTGTATATCTGAGGTTTTAAACAGCTTTCTCACTACTTCATACACAGACATTTTGCTAGGTGGGCACTATCAGTTATGATTAACCAATAAGCTAATTGTTTCTAAAGTAATAAGATACTTCACAAGGAAAATTTTGTGTATGACTTTTTCTTAAACCAAGGAAAATTTTGCTGCAATTCCAATGCAAACATTCTCCCACAGGATTTATACTTTAGTGCTGAAGCATTCGGCAAATTCTCAACAATAAGTGAATCAAAGTGAAAATGAAACCTGTAACAGCCTAGTTAATGCAAATAATACATAATAAGTAATAAACCCAACTATTGAAATAAACCTGATAAACCAAAATTATCGTTAAAAACTCCTTGACCTCTTTGGGACAGTAGATCCCATGAGATAATCAGGACAGCCTCTTTCAACTTCTACAATGTTGCCATTTGTAGTTTACTTTTGGAAAGCAAGTTCAACTTCCAAAACAATTCTGATTCCTAAACGTTTTAGGCATGAAGACAACTTGCTAAAAAAATCCAAAACATTTAACCTGACGGTGTTCCTTTAAGACAGAGCAGTGTGCAGCCTTCCAGCATATTTGACAGAGATTTCCTACTCCAAGAGATAGAATTTAAATTTGTAGAGGCAATTACTCATAACCAGTGAAAGCAGCCAATGCTAGTGCCAAACTTGCCAACGAGAAGAAAGGCCAAGTATTAGAAAGGAGGCTGCAGTTTATTACAAGGCAATTTGAACATCTCAGTCCGCAAGGTCTGGAAAGTATTTTCTTCATTCTCTGACACTACATGCTCACACTAATGTGAGGAATTATGTCAGTAACATCAATATTCCAAACACATAAAACAGCAGTTAAGTATTTATATAATGGAGACCTTTCCCTGACTATTTAAAAGCTGCTTCTAGTCTTGCCTAGCAGATTTATTTAAGCTCATTTTGCAAAGGAAAGATGATGTGCCAGACCCACACCATTAACTGCTGTCTAGTCAGCTCCAAAGCCATCCAACTGGACCACCACCACACAAAATCCTTGTCTGACTAAACAAACACCTTAAAGCAATTCCCAAGGACCTGTCTATTGCCTCTTCACATTAAAAGATGGAAAGGAAAAAGAAAAAGAAGGAGAAACACAACCTCTTCAGGTAAGGAAGTCAAAAATCAAAATGGGCATCCAACTCGTATATCCCACAACCACCACGTCCAAGACTGATCTCCAATGCCTCCATCAGCCAACACAAGTGTCAGTAGGTAACAATTCAGCACCACCAAGTTGAACTGGCAGTTGGAAAAGAGCTCAAGGGAACTATTAAAAAAAAAAAACAAAAACAAAACAAAAAAACCACCCCAAGAAAACCCAAAACCGACAATCAAAACCATACCAAATCACAGATGCCCAGCTAACAAACGTACCCTCCTCTGCAAGGTAAAAACAGTAATAGCCCAGAAAATCAAGAGTACAGAACAAAACCAGCAGGTCCAGGGCAACAGTGCAGCAAAGCCAGCACTCACTGAGAAAGAAAAGCTGCTCAGGAAGCTGCTTCTGCAATGGGCTGGCCAGAGAAGGTGAGGGGATGCAAGAGCAATGCACCCACGCCAAACAATAACACAATGAACAACATCCTTCCTATCTCAGCACCAGCAGCTTATTCCATCATTTGTACAGCAACATGAGCCACTTCTTACCATTTTTTGGTGCACTCGACCATCAACTCCTGGTAAGAGGCCACAAACTGGAACTTGGATGCATGTTTCCCAACACGCTGCAGTCTTTTCCAAACTGAAGCCATGATGGTGAGAAATACCAGTCCTCTTACACAGCAGCAACTGTATGAATACCAATGTAGGTTTCAGAGACTGTGTGTGCTTGATACTTGCAGATTTATATACAGACACAGTAAAAAGAGTGTGTGATGAACTTGACAGGATGTCTACAATTCATATTCTGCCTCTCCCCTCCTCAGGGTAAATCCCAGTCTAGCGGAATGGCTCATCACTGGCCAGGAGCAGCATGCAGTAGCAGTAGACAGGTAATCAAAAGGAAGTTCTCTCATGGAATCATCATTCTTCACACAGTAGATGAAGGGAAGACTGCAGGACTGGAAGACAAATTAGACAGGGGGAGTAAGCATTCGTTAACACACTTCATACCAAGTGCTGCAATTGCACGTGATCTCATACCTTTCAAACAACTACAATCAACTACAAGAACATACCCCCTTTCCTGTTGTCATCCACACCCCCCCCCTCCAATTAAACAGATAAATAAGAATACTGCAGCAATTTCAGGAATGCAAACCACGAGACTGTTTGGAAACATATCATGTCCTTTTATCAGCACCATCATAATTGGCAACAACAACAAAAAAGGGCAGGTCAGGGCCACACCGAATCCTTATGAAGCATCTCCGGGAAGCAATGCAAAGTGGCTGAGGTGCTGCCAATATGCGCCCAGAGGGAGGGACACGGGGAGATGAAGTTCTTTGTCTTGATGACAAAAGGTGTAACAGTTGTTTCCTCTAACACACCTCCCGCTTTCATTTCTCAGGCCAAAGAGAAGGATCAGCCAAGAAGACAGCGAGAGAGTGTTGCTATTCAAATGCCTGTGCCAGGGTGAGGAGGAGGATGAGAGGAAGGGGCATTTCCCGAGTCCTGGCTACCCAGGATTCCCCATCTTCCTCGCTGCATCATATTGAAATGGAAATGTCTCTCCATCCTGCACCGAGAAATGATCATCAGGGTGGTGAAAAGGGAGAGGAGAAACGCAGGTAGGTCTCCTCCCTCGAAAGGAAAGCAGCATCTCCGCTGGGTGCGGGGGAAAAAGCCTCTTCATTAGGAATATAGGGAAGCACAGTCTGGCTGCAGCTGGCGAGAAGTCAGGGTAGGATGGCATCAAAGCTGGAGAGGAGGCTACCTAGACCAGAATGTCCCCCGGGAGGGGGGAGTCCCCACGGAGCCCCGGGGCGAGGAGCGCCCCGCTCCGCCTCAGCAGCCCGTGTCACCTCCGCGCCCAGCCCGCCGGGGCAGCGCCCCCCGCCCTTGGCCGGGAGCCGCAGCGGTTTAAAAATTAAAACGCCACCGGCGGGGAGCAAGGAGGGGAGCGGCGGCTCCGGGAGCGGCGGGAGGGGACGGGCGGCTCCCCGTGCGCGGCACTCACCTGCCGCCGGCTCCTCGCGGGCGGTCCCGCCGGGCGGGCGCGCTGGCACCACACGGCAGGCGAGAGTCAGCGCTGCCGCTGCCCATTACTGCAGC
>VZRL01001653.1:668790-717427 GCA_013397895.1 Origma solitaria | reverse complement strand
TCCCCCCGCCCCCGCCGCCCGCCGCGGCCCGCCCTCGCCGCCCCATTGGCCCCGCCGCGAGCCCTCCGCAGCCTATTGGGTGTTGCGCCTGTCAATCATTTCGCTCGGCGGAGGGGGGAGGCGGTGAGGAAAGACGGGTTCGCAGATGCTCATCTCCCGCCCCCAGCTCCACCTCTGCTCTGAGTGGCCGCAGAGCCCGAGGAGGCGGGGCCCCTTGCGAGGCGGAGCTGCTCGATAGGTCAGTGCGGCCATCTGTCAGCGAGAGAGCGCCCGGCGATTGGCTGCGGCTCTTCCTAGAGCCGCGGGGTGGGCGTGGCGTGAGCAGGGGGCTGTCAGGGGAGGGGCGTGGCCCTGCCACCGCCCCCGGGCCTCGCCACCGCCCCAGGGCCGGGGAGCGGCGGGAAGGGAAGAGCCGGGGCAGGGCTGGAGGGAGCGGGGGCGGGAGCCGGAGGGAGCTGGGGCGGGAGCCGGAGATCCGGCCCGTGAGGTGGGCACGGGCGGCCGAAGGGGCGAGCGGCCGCGGATCGAGGGGCGGGAGGGAGAAGGAACCGCGGCGAGGGACAGTCCCCGCGCTGGCCCGCCTTGAGGAGGGGTCGGTCAAGCGCCAGGCCTGACCCAAGTCCTGCAGCGCAGGCCCCGGTCCTTTAGGGGCTCCGGAGCTCGGGTGCGGATGTGAAATTGATGGAAATTAAATACCGCAGGCAGGACGACGTTCCTTTGCTGATTTAACCTGCGTGCTCAGGGAGCGGCACCCAGACGGCGGGGGCTGGATGTTCTGCGCAGTTTGATGTTAAAGTGTCTGCAAGGGAGAAGGGAGCAGTGAGAGCGGTGATCCCGGTTGGGATGTGGCTGTGAATGCCCCGTAGCCACGCCGGCTGAACGCTGCTCCTGCACTGCAGTTCCATGAAGGAGGTGTCGGGACCCAGATGTAAACCCTGGGTACTGGGTTCCAGCATTAATCTAAAATTAAACGGTGACTTACATTGGTTCAGGCTCCTTGTTGCCCACGTGCCTTGCAGACACCCGCAGAGGTGTGCTTAAGTTTGGGATCCCAGAGCGCCATTTGCAGTAAGTGAATTTCAGAGTCAGGGTAGGGTGGGTGCGTGATCTCTAGGAGCTAATCCTAACCCTATCAGCCAGCAAAGTCAGAAACGAAGCCATCTATCAAGTGGAAGCACAGGGAAATAAGGAAGATAATGCTGTGAAGCTCTGAGAGCAGCTGTAAAATTGAAGCCTCAGGGCTTTGCAGTCCTCTGTGTTCTTTCCCATGACAAACCGAATGGAGTCCAAGCCTGATCCATAGACTGGGAAGCTCCTTATCCCAGTGTTTTCCTCCTTTCCCCTTAGCTGCCTCTCGCTGTGCTGGCATAACACAGAGGCTGCCAGCATTCAGTGGCTGGAGTGAAAGGAGAGAAAGAATGACTGTGTGGATGGCCACAGGCCTAAGCTGAGCTAAGTTACTTTAGAGAGGTTGAATATTTGGGCTGTTGAAAAGGTCAGCCCTTTGCTTATAATGTGTTACTCTGCAGTCCTTACCCCAGCTGCCAGAGGGTGTGCACTTGGAACTGTCCTGGAAGAGGCAGTGATTCTCCTTTTTTTAAAGTGTTACACTGAAATGTTGCAGACAGTTGTACTATTCATACAGATTTTCTTGGAAAATCCTTTTTTTCCCCGGATATTTTTGAAGTTAAAATTTGAAGATTTTGCACATTTGTCTTAACATATCTGTCCCAGTTTTACAGCTGGTCTATACACACAGAGTAATTCCAACACACTTGAGGGAGACATCACTGGGTTTTTTAAGTGCAAATCACCTGCTTAGGATTTGGAAATGAGGCCAGGATTTCCAGAGCACATCAGACTGAGAACATACAGTATGGAGCACACAAATGCTTGGTTCCGACTCGGAAAATACCGTATGGAAAACTGCAAAGTGCAGCTGCAAAGTGGATCAAATAAGGCAGTTTAAAATTCCAGTGGCCCTGAGGAGATCCTTGTTTCTTCATACCAGAGAAGTATCAAGTAATCAGTTGTGCTGATTTTATTTCAAAAGTTGTCCTTTTTCTGAGTATATTACCAAAAGCTAATCCATGAGCATCTCTGATTTATCTCCTGAATAACCTGCAGCACCCAGGCTAATTCCTAAGACATATCTATGACCAAGATCGTACTTTCCTCAAACTGAGATAGACATTTTCTGTCCAGTGGAATAAACACAGAAGGTCTGGTGGTTTGTTCAGTGACTTGTGTTTCAAACATCATTATTTATTAACATTTTCCATTTCCTTCATAGCTTTTGGATTCAAGTTACACCAGGCCTGGGAATTACATGGCATGAAGCTGCTTTTGCCTTCATTGAGTGGGGAGAAATACAACACAGGCAATTACCCTACAAATTATCTATTTTACAGTCTTTAAGAGCAGCCATCCTCAGTTCTTGCAATTCTGGGGAAAGCCTTAGGAGATCTCAAAGGGTGTGAGGAATTACCGTGGAAGGAAGGGTGAGATCCTCAGCTGCAGATTGGAAGCTAGAGGCCACCACAGCATTCTCAGGTTACTGGACTGAGCCTTACACCAGACCAACAAAAGCTCTTGTGACGTGTGTTGGCAGCTCACAGCCTAGAGGAATCAATAAATGGCAAAAAGGGATTAGCAAGGGCATGGTGAAGAGCCCCATACCCCTTCCTTGGGTCAGAGCACTCAGATGGGTCAGCAAGGAGCCCCCATGTTGACTTCAAGTACACACTGTGAACATCTCGACTGGTCCTGCTGGCCACAAGCCTGGTTTGTGTCAATGACCCAGCTCAAACCATACCTCAGCTAGGGAGAGAGGGTGGCTCAGGATCTGAGCTAAGCTTTGGGGAAATGGTCTCATTTTTATTTAATCCAATATTATGAGCTTGATGGTGAAAACAAGCAAAGCTGGTTACACCAAAGTACCCAATGCTCTCTATTAAGATCAACAGCTGAGTGAACGACTCTCATATGGCTCCCAGAAGGGTCCTTCTGTTTGTGAAAAACATAATGCTTCATTTTATGTATAGTGTCAAATATTTTCTGCAAGACGGAAAAATAGTCATGTGATGAATAGGTAGATGCTGTTTTATTATTTGAAGATATATAATGTGTATGACACAATCTATTTAAACCATATTCATGCTAAATCTGCTGCCTTCCTTGCCTATGGAAAGAGAGCTGAGGAAGTGTATTCATGTGTATTTGAGCACACTCTCTTCTCTGTTGTTCTGGAAGTGGCATGGGACAGGATGCTGAGAGCTGCTGGAGCTGGGAAGTTGGTGGGGTTGACCAGAGCAACCTGGCCCATTTCCTTACAAGCAGCTGGTTCCACCAAGGACACCCTTACTATCCAAAACTCATACTCGTGCTCTGTGGCTCTCCTTTTCCCCCTGCTATCTTGACACTCAGACTCCCTCACAATCTTCACAGAAACCCCCATGTAGTTTTTTTCCAGGATTTTGCTTCCTGCTCCCTAGCTTTGACTGATGGTGGGAGATTTCAAGCTTCCTGGTCCAAGTAGAGAGATGATCTATGCTCTGTTTCTGTTATTCGCTGTCAAGCTTTAAAGCTCTCCAGCCTCTCCCTAATCCTTCAACGCCTCGTCATCAGCATGACTAAGGACAGGTTGTTCACCAATAAAAAAATGACCTTTGCTAGGAATAGCTGTCATAAATCTCCATTTCCCTGTCCCTCTGTACATGAGCCTGCAGAAATGTCACTGAGGAAATCAAGGAATTGGATTATGTCAAATTTGCAAGAACATTCGGCTTTCTGAAGCAAAGGGCTGTGTACATGAGGTTACCAACACCTGCCACGTTGTAACCTCTTTGTACTTCTAGATCCCATCAAACCTTTGACCCCCTGTGAATGAAAGCAGTGGAGAATTTGCACTGAGTAGTATGTGTAAAGTAGCATCCTCCTGCTCCCCAACACATCCCTAACTGGTGTTTGACACAGTAACATTCAGTTCTGTTGCAAGTAATGCTATGTTGTCTGCTCTTTTTCTTTGTTTCTTCACATACCAACAGTAATTACAAAAAAACATATATATAACAAAATCATAATATAGATAGCAAAAAAAATTTTTAATCCTCCCCTCTTCTTTTGTTTCTTGCTTCTTGCTGATAAAATTCCACTCAGATGTCTTTTCACGTGATCTGGTAACACCCAATAGCCATTCTGTATTGGAGGGAATAATGTTTTGGATATTCCCTCTGCTAAATATCAGCAATAGTTGAAAGGGGTTGTGGGCAGTGTGTTTGTGCAATATCCCATTTTATTTGTGCTCTGAAAGCTTGACTTTGGGATTGGCAGCTGGGAAAATCATTGCAAAATCAGACAACCCAGCTCCTATCATATCCTGGAACAAAAGCAGATCATTTCAGCAGCACTCCCAGCTGTTCTTAAGGCACAAGGCATAGAAACATCACTATTTGCTCTTGCCTTGCCAGCAAAAGATTTTGGGATGTGCTCTGGTGGGCTTGTGTGCTCTTACCACTCTGGCCCAGGCTGAGGCAGGCAGCCCAGCCTGGCTCTTGCCTATGGAGCAGCTTACCTGTGCAGCATTCCCAGCGCAGGCCAGGTCCCAGTGGAGCTGTGAACAGGCACCCACTCTCCAAAACCACCTAATCCAGAGCCTGCCCCCCTGGAGAGCCGGGCTGCCAAAAGGAATCTGCAGAGACAGGGGCTGGGGTAACTCACCAGGCACCTTTTCCTTATGGATTGTTTGTTCTCCCGCTCTTGCTGTGGCTGGAGTCAGCATTTGTATGTGGTGAGACCCTGTTGTGCCTCCCCTCCAGGCTCTGTGCCAGAAGGGGTACCCAAAATGCCAGTTCCCAAGTGGCAGGCTCATGTGACAGCCCCTTGGCTCTCCTGTGACCAGCTTCATTATGATGCCCCAGAGGCACCAGGTATCCCCTGCCCTGCCCCTCTTAACCCCACTGCCCAAAGTCTTGTAGGCGATGTCAAGCAGGATGGCTCAAAACAGAGCAGATGAAAAACATCCTCACCTGTCTTTCTTTTATCTCCCCTCTCTTGTCTGGCTGACATTCTTCCCAAAGCACTCAGCAGTAAGGGGCATGTTGTATTTATCTGCAGAGGAGGTCAAGGGCAGGAGTAGCATTCCTGAAATGCAGAAGTCGCAATGCTGTTCAGCCTGTGAAGGCAGGACCAAAGATGGGGCATTGACGGTGGAGGCCCCATGCTACAGACAGCATTTTCCTGCTCTGGATCAGAACACCCTGGATTAGTTCTGCTTTCTCCAAGTTTATTTCTCCACTCTCCTGTCACTCAGCTTGCAATGGTCTGAATGAGTTTTTTCATTACCTTTTAATAGCCATGAAATTTTTTACACCTTTCAATGGCCGTTGCTTCTCTTCTCTTCTCTTCTCTTCTCTTCTCTTCTCTTCTCTTCTCTTCTCTTCTCTTCTCTTCTCTTCTCTTCTCTCTTCTCTTCTCTTCTCTTAAAAAAAAAAGAAAAATAAATGAGAAAAAAAAAAAAGCAGCCTGTACTTTGTCCATAAATAGCAACTTTCAATTTTTTATCATGCTTGGTGTCTCCTGTACCCTTTCCAGTTCTTCAATACCCTTCCTGTGTGGTCTCCCTGGCCTTTTTGCAGAGTATAATTATGCTTGTATACGACATCCTGCAGCACTAATGAGGCAAAGAATGCCTTCCTCCCTCTCTTTTTAGAATAAACAGCACATAATGTGGCCAGCAGGACCAGGGCAATGATCACCCCTTGTACTGGGCACTGGTGTTCAGTGTTCGGTTTGGACCCCCCAGGACAAAAAAGGCATTAAAGTGCTGGAGCATGTCCAGAAAAGGGCAGTGAAGCTGGGGAAGAGTCTGGAGTGCAGTTCTGAGGAGGAGCAGCTGAGGGAGTTGGGGGGGCTCAGCCTGGAGAAAAGGAGGCTCAGGGGGTGCATTATCCCTCTCTACAATCCCCCAGAGCCACGGAAGAAATAAGAGATGGAGCAAGTTCAGAGGCAGACTTGTTTCCTGGCTCCCATACCCATTTTACGTGATCTGGCTATGATAAATCTCTGATTAACCAGCTGTAGATGCTTCGTGGTGGCATCTAAGGAAACTGCAGGTTCCATGGTGGGAAGGTCAAGGAGTGAAGGTTGTACAGCCCATGCATTTTTTTCTGCTGTGATCCTGTTTATCACAAACTTGGTAGCTGGACATACAATCAAAATAATGAGCTGGGAAAACGTAAAGTCTTTTATCTGTATTTCTGTAACTACCAGAGAAATCATAAAATGTTACACAGCTGTCTCTAAAGATTATGCAGGAAACTCCTCTTTGCCCAGATATAATATATGTTACCTTTCAAGAGAATGCCTAGTTAATTTTGGATCTACACCATCAGTCATCCACGTAGTTCATCAGTATCAGGGGTACATTTCCTTGGAGTACAGGCATTAGGAATGCACAGGCCATCATAGATCAAATCTGAGGCCTTCTTGGAAGCCAGAGGACAAGCAATTACCTTGCAGATGTGATAAGACAATCTATTACACAAAAAGGCGTTCCTACCAGACTAAGGGGAAATTTGTAGCTAACAGCTTGTACAACCAGAATCCCAACATCATGCAATGGGACATTAGTGCGTGAGGAAAGGTATCTCAAAGCACAGAATGGAAATATATGTGTGAGGTGTGGTCTTCATCCTGGAGAAGAGCTACAATTATCACAGTTACAGCTCATGAACATGAGCCCCAAGGACCTGCTCATGTATGCAAGACATTCAACTGGACAAGAGTTTGCAGTAATGGTGTTGGGCAGGCGTGAAATGGTGTGGAGAGACTCAGTTTTGAAAGGACAAGCAATTAATTGTGTTGTAAAACTGACTGCAAAGTTTCCTGCTCCTACTTTCAATACCTCGGCAGCCACCCAGTTCAGATGAATATCTCTAGTTAATCTGGAAATTAAACCAGATAATCACAGCCAAGTTAGATAATTCCAGACTCAGAAACTGTTCTTCATTATGCCCAGATTAACCCACAGGGATTTAAATGGCGTTGCAAGTTATTTTTAACTGAGTTATCACTAATCTCCCTGTCTACTTTTTAGACTGTATATATTAAAGTCACACTGTCAGAAAACATGGGGACACTTATGTTCCAAAAATAAAAGAGCTGACTGCAAATGGGATGTAGGACTTATTTTGTCAGATCATGTCATGTTTGGGCTCCTCCAGTTTCCCCCACTTCACAATTTTATTTCTGTTATTTCTGTTAAATTCCTCTGCAAGAGCTATGGAGGACATGCAGCCTTAAGGACCATGTATCCCTACAGCAGAGTCCTCAGTGAGTCCCTGGCTGAAGGAGGAGGTTGCTCAAGGTAGGTGTCTTTCATCCACAGTCTTGGAACGGGAAATTATTTTCTTTTTCCCTCTGACTAGTTTTAGGAATCTTACTGACTCCTCACACATGCCTAGAAGGAGTGACTGCTCTGTCAGCCATGCAGAGGGGCAACTAAAAAGAAGGGAAATCTGTAGTTGGGGCTACTTCCTAAGGTGGTACACAAGTGCTTAGAGCCACCTTGAATCACTAGTTTTGAAATTGAAGACCTGAAAGAATAAAAGGGTTTCTCTCCAGTAAAAACAGTCAAATCCCAAAATCCCAGCAAATGTGCTCCCAGTCCAGGCCAAGTGCTGGGAATGATTCCATTGCTGCTTTAAGAGAAGCAACCTAATCAATCACCAAGATGCCTTCCTTTTATCCCTAATCGGAGCTCCAGAGCTCAGCAAAGGACCTGCACAACAACAGCACAAGGATGGTAAAGGCATCTCAGCATCCCTCTTCCTGGCAGAAATTCCTGTATCAGCCAAGCTAGCAGAATCTGTCTGTTTTGGGAAACAACGCGTATGTCAAACATTCTGGCAAAGCCCAGGAGAAATGACAGTTCAATGATGTTGAAAAGAAAATTATCAGAGAGAGATTAGTTTGTCTGACAGTATGTCTTTATGCTCTCCACTGAAGAAGAACAAGAGTCCTTTCATGCATATTGAATTTACTTCTGGTGTGAGTCAACCGCTGTCAGTAGGGCTGTAAGTGTTGCCGGTTTAGGAAAATGGGTGATCACCACTACCTGGCACCTGCCCCCTGCACACCTTAGAGCACCAAAGCTTTCCAGCCACTGATTCTGCTGCCAGCAATGCTCATTTTACACCATGGTTTGGGGTATAGCATTCAGAGCACCTCCTGCACTATCCATTAAAACATTTGCCCGAGGAGGCAGATGGTACAGCCAAATATGGGCCTGCAGGTCATGGAAACCGCAGAGTGTGGTTTTGGAGGTGAAAAGAGGTAAGGGAGCAAACAGTACCTCTTAATGGGAGGGGCAGTCTCGACCCATTTCTCACAGGACTTTGCAGGTGAAACACCTGCACTGCTGGCTGCCTGGGGCCATCTCTCTCTGCGGGACACACCAAAACTCGACCATGTTTTGCCACAGCCATCCCTTGACTGCTGTGGTGTTGTACAGAAGCAATAATCCCTGTGTAGAAGCAATAATCCCTGAACAGAGGCAGAATGATGCCACAATGTTCTGCTGCAGATGTGTATCACACACTCACCATCCTTCCTCCTCCCAAGTCTAAGACATCCATGAGCTAAAAGCTCAAAGTAATGCCCAGAAGTTTCAGGTCCTTTTTCTGATCCTGATCAGATGCCCAACACAAATCAGAGAGGTATGAATTTTGCCTCATGCTCTTGCTCTTCTACACACCCTTCTGTCAGCCCAAAGGTGGCAGCAACCCAACTGAACCCGTGGGTTGTGTCTTTCCTGAGAGCAGGCAGGACACAGGAAGCAGCAGGAATGCTGTGTCACTTCAGAGCTGCGTCTCAGCTGGGGACAAGGGCAGAGTAGCTGCAGGACTGATGTGTCCCAGTATGGCTGGGCAGCGGGAGTGCCTCTTGGGAGGCTGCAGCAGCTGGCAGAGCAATCCTGCTGCACCCCTCTGCTGGCCTGCAGATCCCTGTGCCCAACGCAGCAGCAACAGCTCCTATTTGCTCAGGAGAGTGAAGATCACTTTTTCCATCACAAGGTTTTCTATTGCCAGCCTCTTTGTTGAGAGGGCAAACTGCATAGGCAGCAAAACTGAACAACTTACGTGAGCCTGTTGTTTATTTAAAGCATTGCCCAAACTACTTATTTTCCCTTGCGTGAATCTTGGTGCTGCTGGAATGAGTTCAGCAAATCTTCCCACCCAAAAGATGAAACTGCCACAAAAGCAGCCATGAAAAGTTTGGCTAAAGTATAAGGAACCAAAGAAAGAGGGTCTGGCACCTGGCAGCTTCAATAATTGTGGATGCCCTTCAGCTTGCTTGACCTGCTACATCAGACCGTGCTGACCTCATTGCTCACCACAAAATTGAGATGCATTCCTCAGCCCATGGCAGCATCACCTCAATGAGACTAAAATAAAACCCACTGAAAGGTTTTATATAATACCAAGGCTACAACATCTCTAATGTAGTTTTCTTATTGGAGCAAGAGCCAAGTACAGCTTAAATTCATTAGCTAATGGCCTGTGACAATGAAGGACAAAGACAATTATTATGCACATTTCCCAGCTGATTGTTTCTGTGTGAAGAAAATGCAACAAATTATTGTTCTCCTATATTAATGTACCATAAAGGATTACTATCCTATCTATTTCAAAAAATCTCTATCCCTTTCAAAATGCAGACAAATGCCAGATAAATTTGATTTTTATAGATGAAAGCATGGTGGAAAAGTCAAGATTTTATTAGGGGCATGGACAATCACATTACATTTTATATGATATGAGGACTTCACTACTGAATCAGGAAATTGATCTCAGGACATTTTTTTCTTCAGAAGACTTACCAATTCCCTGAGTATCTCTCACGTATCTCAAACACTTATCCTTGGATATAATAGTCAGATGCATTCTTAATAGCTGCTTGTATTTATAGAAAAGTCAGAAGAAATACAACATAATATCATAGAATTGTAGAATCAGTTAGGTCAGAAAAGACCTCCAAGATCATCGAGTTCAACCTTTGACCGATCACCACCTCATCAATTAGACCAGAGCACTGCCACGTCCAGTCATTGGTTACTGAGTTCAATAAGGCACTTATCACCTGGTCATAAAAGGAGATCAGGTTGGTCAGGCAAGACCTGCCTTTCCCAAACCCATCCTTGCTGGGCCTGATCCCCTGGCTGTCCCATAAGTGCTGCATGATCACACTCAAGATAATCTGCTCCATAACCTTGCCACGCACTGAGGTCAGGCTGACAGGCTTGGAGTTCCTCAGATTCTCCTTCCAGCCGTTCTTGTGGATGGGTGTCAAAGCTCAAGCCATCTGGGACCTCCCCATTATCCAGGACTGATGGGAAATCATGGAGAGTGGCTTCCAGCAGCTCCCTCAGTGCCCTCAAGGGAATCCCCTTCTACCCAATAGACCTGTGAGCATCTAAGTGGCACAGGAGGTCACTACCAACCTTCTCCTAGATTGCAGGGGGTCTATTCTGCTCCCTGTCCCTGTCTGCCAGCTCAAGGGGCTGATTGTTCCTAGGATAACCAGTCCATCCTAATGTGGAAAGGGTAAATCATTTCACCATTTCCACAAAAATGTATGGTGATTTCCAGCAAAATCGCATTCCACACTCCTTGGAATATTTTAATGCTGACAGGTAAAGAAAGCACCAAGAAGAGGATGTGTCACCTCAGTCTGCCAACTCCTGTAAATTCAGATGAAACAGGACCCAGGCAGATCCCCTACAGTTTCAGGGCAGTATTCTGTATTCATGTACATGTGGAGCAGTTTGGCAGCTCTGACAAGAGGCTGCTGTCCTGCTCCATGACAGAAAGGGGAGGGCTGACCACACAATCCAGCAGCAGCCATGGCTTCCTCTCATTTTCTGAGGCAATTTGACTTTTTCCAAAGCTGTGGCTGCCTCATCCCCCCTTGCCTCTTTCCCAAAAGGTGCTGAATAGCTATGTCAAAAGACGTTTTTCCCAACATTCAAGTTAATGACCCACAACTTTTGAAAGACCAAGCAAGATTTGCAGAGGAGCACAAAAGGCCTGGGTTTAAGCACAGTATTTTCTGAAGTCGCCTATTCTGGTAAGCATCCATCCCTTGTTCTCAGAGATCATGCAGGACTACTCAGAATCCCACTTGGTGCAGCAACCCATCCTCCTTCCCCTCTGTACTCACTCCCAGCGTGTCACTCCAGGTGTCCCAGTTACTCTGCAGATAACATGTCATTCACACAGGGCTTGACAGAACCCCAAACTTGCTTGTCCTCTAGTGACAAGTGTGAGCAGAAAGCCTCCTTCAGCAAGGGCTTTGCAATCCATCCTGAAATGAAAAAAGATGAGAGGGAATTCTGGTGTCCCAGCATGGCCTGGGATCTGCCATTACAGCTGGTCCAGAGGCTTTGAGGTGTACACTGCAAGGTTTTGCCCTCTTGTTCCCCACCAGTTCCACAAACCCACCTTTGTACATTTTCTCTTTGCAGCTGACACTTGCAATATGAGTCACTGAAGCTGTAAGAAAATGCACAACATTAATGATGTATACGGAGTGTTACAGATTACGAAATTCAATGTCATTTTTGTAGAAGTCATAAAAACATTATCTGATTCCCAGTAGCCCCTAGAGAGACTCAGGAATATGTTTATACACTAAAATGTCAAAATCATAAAGTGCCTGCTTTTGCACTATTTATTTTGCGTGGTGGTGAAGTAGTTATTACATGACATTTCATAAATACAGTGACTCAGAAATAATTAGTGTGCTGAATAACAAGCTTTCCACTCTAATACAGCACCACACATTTTAAACCCCCTATTTTCATGAGGCACTTGCATGGTCTAGCTTAAATACTACAAATAAAAGTGAACTCTTGGGGGGAAGAACAATGCTGCTGTTGGGTTTTGGTTTCATTTCCTTTCAAAGGAGGTGTACTGATAGTCACGACAGCAGGGCTGAGGCAATGAGCAGCAGTAGCTGTGTTTCCCAAAGGGCAGGGACAAAAGAGGCAGCATGTCTTGCTGTTATGACACAGGGGAGAGGTTCCAAGGGAGTATCACGTTAGCAAGATTAAAATTAACACAAACGCTGAACAAAATCCTTCCTTAAAAGAAGGAGATGATTTAAAATTGCTTGTAATTAATAAGGGAGAAACAACACTGCACACAGCCCTACTCCAGCCAAGAAGTCTTCCAGATTTTCACTGCTCAGCTTGTAATACTCCTACTTACTATTTTTTTAAACACGCAGTGGATTTTATTGCCTTTTTTAGATATTAATACGCAACCAATTATAAATTGTGAGTTGCAGCACTGGATAATTTCCCTTCAAGAATGCTAAGCAGATTCTGCGCTGTATCAGGCCATGTGACAGCACAGCAACTACCGTCCTCTCTGACTTTTTTTTAGCAGCAATTCCTAAACAGATGCTCAGCAGGAAAACTGGAGCAAGCCCCATCTTAGGACCTCCTTGTGATGCTGTTTTTTAACTTGCTGGATGTTCTGCCTAAAATAAAAGGAAAATTTAGGATTTTACTGAAGTTCTCAAGAATGGAGATTCAGATGAACAATAGGAAATAATGGTAACATTTATTACACCTTGGAGGTACTTGTCTTGGTTTCTCTCACTGCTGTTGTGCTGGCACCACATTCAAAGCTTTTCTTGAGGCCTGGCGGAGGAGAGAGGGCCAATTTCAGGTGCAAGGTTAAAAAAAGGCAAATAGAGAAGGCAGTGTGAACTTTGATTTCATGCAGACACATTGCACCTCATGCAGCCACACTGTCCCTGTCGTGCAGGAGCCATGGACAGGTCACAAAAAGAGCTGAGTTGGAAGGGACCCACAGGGATCATCGAGTCCAACTCCCTGCCCTGCACAGCACCAACCCCAAAAGCACCCGGTTGCTGGAGGTTTTGGCTACACAGAAGTTCCCTCTTCCCCTTTTTTTTGTTTTTGCTGGGGTAAAGTATTTTCAATAAAACTACCCTCCCACTATGTGAAGGTACAATTATTGATAGTTATTGGTGCTCATCTATGTAAGCATTAATGACAGTAGTTGGGCCAAGATGAAGCTTGGCACAGCTGACTGTGTCTCCACCAAGCCCAAGCAGCAAGTGCTGTTCCCAAATTTGAACACAAGCATGGAACCAGTAAACAAACTATCTAGAGAAGCAGCTATGGATGAGGATGCATGTCAAGTGTCACTATTTATACATGCTTTACACCTCTTTTCTGTTAAAAATCCCTTCACTGTGTGGAAAAATACTTCTCTACACTGAAAGGGGAAAAATGCTGAGTCCAGGCAGTACTTTTTATTGTTTTACCATAATCACAGGATTATGGTAAATCACAGGATTATTTGGTGGGTGTCAGGATTGGGTTTTGGCTGAGGCAATCTAACGCATAGGGACCCTACAGGGTAACACTATCTCAGACATAAAACACCGAGCTGAGGCCAGAGCTGTGATATCCAATTGCCTTTGCCTAGAAACTGCAGTCAGCATTTGTAATCCCTAACGGGGAGTTTCAAAACAGCCTCCAATGTTTATGAAACCTACGACCGGATTTGTGTGCTGCAGTGTCAGGGGAGCTGAGGACACTCCAGGGATCTTGCTGCTGTGCTGCTTTGTGGTTTCCAGCAAGATGCTGGCGTGTCCTTTGCACACAGGCCTGCTCAGCTCCAGAGATCCTTTTCCTCTCAACGCCTACACATCACCTTTCAATCAATGGCAATTAAAAAGAACTTCCAAAGTTGTTTGCAGTTTGTCTACAGTCTACATTTGAAGATAAATCCACAGAATGGAAAAAAAAATCCACTCAAGTATAAAATATACAGATTAATTCCTGGTCCTTGTTTGTTCTTTCTTTTTTATCCTTCACTCCCTCCATCAGAGGTCCAAACTGGTGTAAATGAACTTCTGAATGTGTGACATGACCCATCTAAGAAACTTAATTCAGAAGCAATGATTTTCTTTCTTTTTTTCTTTTCCTTCTTAGGGCCCAAGAATGTTCATGGGAGCTTGCTAAGGAACCATTTTGATTCGCCTGTTTGTGTAAAAATAATCCATGTTTCCTTGACATGTTGAGAATACAACATGCCAGGAATAACTTGCATACTTTGGGAGGTCTTTCTGCTTGTGAAAGTCCAGCATGCTACTGGCTTTATCAAGAGGTCTAAAACATGCTTGTGGAACTTGAAAAAGGTCTTTCCAATGACTAATGCAATCCATTTGTATGGACAGCTCATTAAATTAGCAGAAATGCTAAGTCTTACAAGAAGCAATTGCTCTCTTATGCAAAACATGAAATGTGCTCATCCGGAAAAGGAAATGTCACATCTCCTAGCTAATAGTGAAATAACAGACCATCACAAACTCCTTCCAGACTCTTCTTATTTGGACATGCTCCACATCATTTTCCCAGCCAGCATTTTCCTGGCTAGCATATGCCTCTGGGAGGTCCTATCTGCACTCACATCTCTGTAGCTCCAGACCCAGCCAGGCCCAGATAGAGAAGTGAAAGCAAGCTGAGGGTAACAGCATTTACCTGCACAGTAGATGACAATTTCTGTTGAAGAGGAGCATCCTGGAGTCATGGTCTGAAGGGCTGCCATGTCCACAGGGCTGAAAGGGTTTTATGTAGCTTTTTTTTTTGTTTGTGTAGCATCTCTGGACTGCAGTGTTGTAACTGTAATAGTTACATGTACAGAGATGTTTCTTAAGACTTAGACTGTTTCCCTTGCTAGCAGCTCTTTAAAGAGTTTACTTATTGCTACAGGAAAAGGCCAGGAAAGTTGGGTATATTGCAACATTTTTAAGAGGAAATTTATCTTGTAGGCAGCCTGCTCTAAAGTGGTTAATCTCCCAGTGAGTACCAAAAAATACAATTATGTTAGAGAAACACATGGAAGCCTTGGGATCCCATGTGCTGTGTGGTCATTCTTGCTTACACGTGTTCTTCTCAGCAAAAGGATGGCAGCACTTGCTAAAAGCATTTGTTGATGGACTGAGTGCTCCCTGGGAGCTGCACAGGTCCCTGGTGCTCACCCTGGGCCTGATCCTTCCCCGTGCAGCAGAACCCTCTGCTGGCATTTCTGCCCAGACCTTTCCGTGGGCACAGAGGCAGAGATGGTGTTTGCAGTCACACTACTTACAACTTTGTGCTGTGTGAAAATGAGTGCTCCTCACTCATCTCGGTTTTGGCTGAGAAGATCTTGAGTTTGGTTACTTCTTAAGACACATCTGGTTGTAGAACTGCAGACTGGGTCCTTGAAAAGCCACAAAGAAAAGGTGTTTGGGTTAAGAACACTCTTGTGATTAAAAAAAATATTGAAAGTCCTCAAGTGTTTAAAGAAAATAATTTTCATTAAAATGCTGGCACAATTTCAAGCAATTTGATTTTAATTTTGAAGTGTTGAAAATGCCCTCAGATAATTTCTGCAGCATTCCAGAACCCAGAAGTGATTGTAGGAAGTCACTTAAGAAATCAACTGCAGAACTAAAATTCATTTCCTATTTTCTAAGAAAACAAAAAAAGCACCCAAGGCTCTAATGACTGTCTGAGAAAGACCTCCTCAGAAGCAGTTTTTCACCAGGCAAGCATGGTTTTGCCTTTTTTGCCCCAAACAAAACAGAGCTTGCCCCTTCAGAAAGCTTCCAAGAACCACACATGTCATACTAATACAAATAATTTACTGGACTTTGGTACCAAGCAAACTACTTTAAGCACTGCTTGGTTGGACCTGAAAGCAGTCTAAAGTCATTGAATTATTATGATTATAAAGACACTCAGTGATAAATATTTTACAGCACTTATGCTCTGAGTTTCATCAAAGCAGCAGTCTATTCATTTCATAATAGGATTTGATCTTCGCTTTAGGATTTAGATGATACTTATGCACCAGCACTGAGTTTCTGTATCCTCACCATCCCTGACCTCCCGGCCGCACTGAATCCTCGAGAGGTGTTCACAGTCAGAAAGTTTTGCTGATTTGGGGTCAAAGTCAGACTTAGTTTTCACTGGTGCACACCTATTGGCTCAAATTCTCTGAAATTCAGGTCTAGGTTTACTAAAGCTTCAGTTCACTGAACTTGGCTAGAGTACAGCTCTTTCTTCAAAGAAACCAAGTGAAATTGTGTCTCCAGCTCACCTCAGAGGAGTGAACAGCCCCCAGCCAGGCAGGTGCCAGTAGCTTCTTCTGCTGACATTTTGCCACCAGCACCACTTGTGACAAGTTGTGCCTCCATCCAGCAAGGAGATGTTGCAACTTGCTGCAAGCACAGCTGTTGCAGCCTTTTGGTTACAAGGAAGCAGATTCTTGTAAAACATTCTGCTATAGGAAAGTTGGTTTCCGTTTAGAAAGGATAAAAAAAATTGGGAAAAAAAAAGGAAAGAAAAAAAGGACAAATATGCCTCTGAGCAGGCTTTTGAATGCTCTCCTTTGTTAAGTAATACAGTTAACAGGCCTGAATATGACAACAAACTTCCCATCAAGAGCATCCCAAACAAAAGCTTCAATAGAACTTTTCTATGTCATACAGCCCTACAAGCTTCACAGTAACAACCAATTTTTTAAATTTTATTTTTCCACTTTTTTTTTTTTTACTAGCAATTGCATGCCTCGGGTATTTGATGCTTATCCTGGGATGCCAAAAAGTGGCCTTTATTTTGTGGGAGAGTTTTTGACAAATTAGGCCATTTTAGGTATTGATAAAAGGCACATAAAAATTTATATCCACAAAATGCCTATTTATTAAGGGCAGCCAACAATTTTTATCTTTTCATCTCATTGCCATTCTCTAGATTTAGTGTCTACCCCATTTTTTCAGTTCTCCACAGTAGTTTTTGCTGGGTTTACCATAATCCTCACAATATCAACATACACTCACTCTTCATCAGCCTACTTGGAGGCAGGTAAGAAATTAGAGATGAGTTAGTTCACTGTTGAAGCACTCAATATAATACATTCTAGGTGTTAATCTTGATGCCTGTGGGCTGGGAAGAGAGAAGAGAGGACTGTTTTCTTGGGTTTGGTAGTTTGTCCTCCGCTCTGCTTAGCACATGTGCTGAGGCCAGGGCAATAAATCAGAACAAAGGAAATAAAGAACGAAGGCTTTGGGGAACATGTGTTTTAGAAGAAAAACTTGGCTCACCACTGAAGCAGCATTGCCATATAATGGATGTTTAAAATTCAGATGTAGAAAGAGATGGACAAAAGTATACAAATCCAAGGGACTTGCAGGTCCTTTCAAATAGGACTGCAAGCCAATCCATCTTGCCAGCCCCTCCTGGGCATGGACAGGAGATCCCTGCTCCAAACCAGCAGGACTGCAGCAGTGGTGGCAGCAGAGCTGATACCTCAGCAATGCTCCAATACATTAGGTTCAGACAAAGGATTGAAGAATTCAAGCCAACCCAAGCCATTGCCATATGATTTTCCAGGACCAGAGTTCTCTCCAGCTGCTGTTGACAGACCTATTGCAAACCCATGGATATGCTGCTGTTGGAGTCATGTGCCATCCCTGGGATCCGTACAACCCTCACACCACAGTGTCAGGGCGGCAGTTTCACACAGCCACGAGGGCTCTGCTGAGACTCTGTTTCCAGCCCTGAGCAGGCAGAAACTGCTCAACAGAAGTAATAACTACTTTGAAGAAGATTTGCCCAGGTATTTAGGAGCCCAGACATGAAGAGAGGAGCCCAGTGAGATTTCCCAAGGCCTCAAGGTGGGTCAGGCTCTTCAAACTCAATCGCTGAAACAGGAATTTTCCTCTTCTCTCTCCAATCTCCCAAAGAACTTAATGTATTTGGTTTGTGGCAAGGTTCTGGTAGGATGGGGGGACTGCAGGGGTGGTTTCTGTAGGAAGCTGCTGGAAGCTTCCCCCATGTCCGACAGAGCCAGTGCCAGCCAGCTCCAAGACAGAGCTGCTGCTGGTCAAAGCTGGGACAATCAGAAATGATAGTACTGCCTCTGCGATAGCGTATTTGAGAAGGAAAGAAAAAAAGTCATTGGGCAGATGTAATTGCAGCCAGAGAAGAGCAGACTGAGAACGTGTGAGAGGAACAGCTCTGCAGTCACCAAGGTCAGTGGAGAAGGGGGAAGAGGTGCTCAAACCACCACACTTTTCAAAGGCCAAAAGTGCCTCTGCATGTTTGGGCACCCAAATACCTCCACAGAGAGTTTTACATTTCATGACCCTTCCTCTCCTCCTGTGGGCTGCCCATGGGACTCCCAGCCAGGCTGGTGGCCAAGGGCAGCGCTGGACTGACCAATGCTAAGGGCAGTAAAGCAATCTTGTCTGCTGGCAGGACACAAGAAATCCCAGGAGGATGACAGGGCTCCTGTTTGTCTGTCCTGGGCCTATTAACTGTTCAGGGTAAATGGTCTCTATTTCACTTAATGCAATAGCTTTGCTGCCAGCCTTCTGCCCATACACTTTAGGCCAAGCAGTCTAACATTAAATGTTTCCTACATATGCTTCGTTGTGATATTAGTCTGCCTTTCCAGATTTTCCCCTTCTTTTTGTGTTTTATCCATTCCAAGCTAAAATAAAAGCAAAGCCCAGATTCTGAGTACTGAGTAGTGACTTAGGTGGGGGCTGTGACAAGGAACAGAGAGGGAATAGAGCTATAAATGGAATCAGAGAAGCATGGCTTGGGCTGATTAATGAGCTTACATCTGTGACAAGTGCTTACTATAAACAGCAGGTAGAGAAGCAAAGCCAGCAGCAGAAAGGGCTCAGGAGAAAAGGAGGTGGAGCCATGGCCTCCCCACATCAGCACTGACCTGGCTGCTCAGTGGGTCCTGGTGGGGACACAAACAGCTCCTCCTCAGTGGGGCTTTGGGTGGGTGCACAGCAGGAGACACAAGACCATTGGGGAACAGTGTGCATCCTTGCAGAAACCTGGGAGAAAAGAGGGATTTAAAAAAATACAATTCCCTTTACTAGCAGCAAAACAGCGAAGTCCTGGCTGAAGGTGCAGCTAGAAAGGGCCTGTGCTTTTACCTTCCTTCCCTGGGATTTTTGTCTAGCAGTGCCCACATGTAGTTTGCAGACAATTGGCACACAGGGCAGCCCCAGTGGGGTAGAGAGAGAAGGATTTGGGAAAGATTGAGGGACTAATGATCAGGGAAAATGCAGTGTAATTTGGAGCAGCTGTCCTGCAGTATTCAATAGGATCCCAGCATCGGCATTCCTAAGGATAAATGTCCAAATGAAGCCTCTGAAATCCTCTCACTGGTTTAAAAACAGAAAAACACAAGCAAAAAACAAAGTCTATGGAAAACAAAACCAAAATCCCAAAAATACAAACAAACAAACAAAGTTTTAAAAAGAAAACCACCCACCTTGATGCTTTTTAATATTACATTGTCATGAAAACTGAAACTTCCTCCTTATTCTCTGTTCCATGATCCATTCATCCACCCCTCTGAGGAAAGCTCAGAGTACTGTCAAGTTGTGAGAAAGTGGAGAATAGGCAAAACTGGAATTCCAGAGGTGGATAAACTATGCATAAAGTCAACACGGACTTTTTTTTTTACATAAATAAACTAGGCAAGACTGAATTACTGTTAAAACAAAATATCAGTTTTAAACAGTGAAAATAGAAGCTGTATAAACCAAGCTACTCAGAGTCTTCAAAGAAAACTACTGGGTTACTCAACACAGCAAGCTCTGTGAATAACTCCAGCCCACTCCAGCTTGATTTTCACTTGTTTCAGTGCAGAAAAAGTTTCCAGTGCTTGTAGCAACCAACTCAGCTCACTCTGTTCCTGCTGGGCAGTTTTTGCAGCACTGCACAGCAGATGCAATGGGGGTCACGATTTGACCCCCCCATATGTATAGTTTTAAAGATTATCATTCAGCAGAAGCCATTGTGAGGAAGAAAAAATGTTAAGCCCAGAGCCTGAGTTATTTCTCTGACCCTGAATACTATAAAGCATAATATTTTATTTGGCTGGTTATAGAAAACATGTGGCAAAGCCTTCATTTTCAGGGAAGGTTTGTCCTGTGGCACAAAAAGGAAAGAAAAATAACTGAACTTTATTCTGCCTGTCTCTGCAATGCACATCCCTGCACCCACACAAGCTGCTCTTGCCTGAATTTTAAGTTCTGGATACATATGATAACTATTTACTCTGCAGAAATGCCAACAAGGTCCCAATCAAAGATTCATGTCAAGATCTGCAGGGTATGTGCAAACAGGAAAGCATCCCCATGAAAAGTTTGTTCTCCAAGCAAAATGGGAAGGTTCAAGATGATCAGTTTTTAAAAAGGACATGAAAAGTAGCAAGTTCAGGACAGATTTGAACAGCAAAACACATTCCCCCGTGTCCTATTGTGTTCAGCAGCAGCAGCAAGAACATTGTTCAGTGCTCAGGTGTCTTTGACCTGAGTACAAGGCTGAGAGACCAGCATACAGGACCATTTCAGGGCGGAAAAGGCTTTGTACTTAAAGTTCTGGTTCCAATTCTGACCTAACATCAGGCCCCAAAAATGGTCTTTCCCCTGTAAGAAACAAACAAAAACCCCCAAATAAACCCAACAAAAATGGAACAATTACTCATTTACCCACCAGAAGCCTTTCACTTGTCAGTGAACTCCCAGCAGCATTTGTAGGTGAGCCAAGAGGTGAGAAACATTACAGTACACAGGAGGAGCAGAACAAGAGGGGTTGTTTGCTGTTTTCCCCATCCTGACAGCTGTTCCTGATGCACCCAACCCTCTCCTAAACTTTCCTTAAGGGCCCTGTGCAAAGGGAAGGGTCCTTTTCCCAGCAGGGCTAGGAGGGCTTTAAGCTGCCAGGCAGCTGGGTGAGTGTGAGTCCAGTGCAGCCACACGAGGAGAGTCACAGAGAGTCACAGAGGAGAGGCTCAGTCTCCCACTCTTCCCTCAGGAAGCCTGATGCAGTGCCAGCACACACAAAGGGTGCACACACATGTTCTCTGTACTGGCTCAGCTCCAGGGATGCTTATTTCCAGCCGAGGAGCTGTGTCAAGCACAGTAGGAGATAACCTTTCCAATCTTTCCATCTGTTCCTGTACACAAAATGACATATTTCTAAACATCTCCAAGCAGGTAGAGGGTTATGATGGTTGGGACAGGGACAGCTATCACCCTTCTTCCTTCATCAGGGGCAAATCTTTTAGCTATTCCCTGGAGCCTCTCCTCAAGTGAGCCACCACAGACCTACAACTCACCTCCTCCTTTTCCTCTAGAGACTGACCAGCTGCCCCCCATCAGTGGGGGCCATCAGTGAGGGACAAGCCCTGTGTTTGGGACACCTGTGCCCTGCAGTCAGCACAGCACATTCTCAGAGGGTTTGCTAATCAGGACACCAGCAATGCCCCTTGAGCTGGAAGCCTGTGACTCAGCTGTGGGCCCTCTGCCACTCAGCAGCTGGCACTTGGCACAGGCCTGAGTGTGAGTCAGGCTGGCAGGAGCCTTTGGAGATGCCTTCCCCTGATTTATATTTGCAAGGGATCCTTTGTGTTCAGACCCTATTGTTGGCATGCCAGCCTCACTGTAAAAATCTGGAGTTAATAAACTCCACTTTCCGATCACAGCAGCTCTTTCCAGGGTGCAGCTTTATAGGGCTGGCAGTGCTTGCTCCTGCACCATCAGCCAGCACGGCTGCTGATGCCTTTTACCTCGGAAAAATCCTCTGATTTCACACATGGGCAACCCCAAGGAAAGCCCAGGTTCGCAGTGCCTGGTAGTCTGCCTCCCTCTTGCTCCACCTCCTTATCCCTTTTGGTGTGGGGTTTGGAGCCTGTGGTCTTACAGCCCTACCCCTAACTGTAATAAGCCTCTTGGCACCAGCAAGTTGGGCACCCCCTGAGAAATGAAAAAAATTCAAAAAATAAAAAAAAAAAAGACAAAAGATGGATGTGTGAGTTCATTTATGGAGCTGTATAATCATGGGACCATCTCTACCCCTCTCCAGAAGCGGTGACATTTTACAGTGGGCAAAGGGACTCAGGCATGGCACTGCAGCCTTTCATCCATGGCAGATTTGTGGCTTGTTTGTGGGTTGTCGGTCAAAAAGGGTGGAAGCAACTTTCACTTCTCAGCATTCCCATGGGACAGGTATGCTTCAGAGCTGGCTACATTCCAGCAGAGTGATTCACTTACTTTAAGCCACATTTTTGGCTTGTATAAGCTGCATCGTTGTGAGTGGAGCTACACCAGTTTACATCAGCCCAAGTATGTGGCTCCACATTTTCAGGGAAAGGAGCACAGTTCTGGATGGTTTTGAGCAGCTCCTTGGGGCTGCAGGCTGGATGCCCCTGCAGACAATGAGCCCTGCCTGGGAGGATGTGGGAAGGCTGTTTTGCTTTGTGTTACTCTGGGGAAGAAATCAGGCAGTTCTAGTCACAGTGAATGACAATGGGAAAACAAGAGGAAACATCCAGCAAACAAAATCAAACACTTCGGGACTGAAACTGGGAGCTGGGACTGGAAGAGAGCTGGAACAGGCTCCAGAAAGCCCTCAATGCAGGCAGTGTGGAGAGCAGGATCAGACTGGGACATTCATCACCTCCAGGGGACAGAAACAGGGTGTCAACAGTTTTTCCTAGGAAGAACTGAAAGGATTAAAGCACCTCCATGCAGGCACCCAGAGGAAAATGAGCAAACACAGGATGGCTGTGTGTGATTGTAATTAACAATTCAATGCTGGTCCTGTGCAGTGCAGGGTGCTCCAGGTGATTACATGTGTGCAGCCCCCACTCTGTTCATGCCAAACTAACCAAGGCTAAGGAGGGCTTACAGCCATCCTCTTTCTCCTGCCCTTTGTGGAGATTTGCTCCTCAGCAAATCCCTCTTCCAAAAACTGACAAAAATCTACACATTAAGAAGCTTGGAAAGTGGTGTGAGAATCAGGCAGAGTCACAGAGCAATGTTAAATATTGTGATTGTCTGCAGGAGCATTCACACAAGGATAGCAGCACTCTTTGCAAAACAGGGCTCAGCACAAACAGCCCAAACTTACACCAGGGGAACACAAGCCACAGAGATTAAAGGCTATTGCTGTTACAATAAAACCAAACCCTGCAAATACCATAGGCACCTTGAGAAAGGCTTCAGCAGAATTCGGGCACCGTGGTTGAAAACGGATCTGGGAGTTCTGGATTCCCATTCTGCTGCTGCCTAGCCCTGGAGGTGCCTGAACTTGCCCACTGCCTCCTGGTTTGACTCACAGCCTCCCTGGGTGGCTGTGAACCTGCTCCCAGGTGTGCTCAGAGCTGCTCCCATCCAAACATCTCCCCTCCAGCTCCCAGGGGAATGCTGCCATGCTCTGGCAGCAGGGCTGGCAGTGCTGTCCCCACCCCCAGGAGGAAGCAGCCTGGAGCTGCAGCAGGAGCACGGTGGGGCACAGCAATGCCTTAAGCTGCAGCAGCACGAGAGGCCGGGCTGTCCCTGGGAACACCCCGTGCTGCCCCATGCAGCTCCCTTCCTCTCTGCTGCCCACCCTGTGGGGCACCAGGAGCTCCCCAACAGCCCCTCCAAATCACCAGCCGTGAGCACAGACAGCAAGAGCTGCATTTCCCTCCTTCCCAGGGATGCCACAGAGTCCGGGATGACAGTACTGAGCTGCAGCCACCGCCTGGCCTCTTCCATACCCTGCAAAGATGCCAGGGTAACACAGACTGGGGTCGACTCTGGGTTTTGTCACTTTTTCAGTATAACCAACGCTTGAGGCAGAGCTTTGTTTGATAAATTGCGCACCCATTTCTCCTCCTGTCCTGTTCACAGCTTGGTTTCAGACAAAGCACAGTAAGTGCCTGTGGTAACTGCTGAAGCCCAGCTCCCCCCACACCGTCAGCCTCTGCAGTTTTCCCAAACACGATGAACAACCTGGCCTAGGGCTTATCTACCCACTTCCAAAATTCTTAATCTGGCAGCTAATGATGCATTAATCACTGTCAAACCACAATCTTTTGTTTCTGCTTCTCTGCAGGCATCTGTCAGGATCACAAAGGATTAATTATTGCACTAGCCTGGGTACAGAAACTCAGCCCCTCTGCAGACACTCGTGGATGTTTAGTGATGCCTTCAGCAACCACTTCACCTGTTCTTCCCCTCTTTCACCCACCACTTGTATTTCTAGCCCTGGGTATCTGCTCTCTCTTGTGAAAGCACAGGTCCTTTTTCAGCCTCACAAGTAGCGCTAGCAGAGAGGATCACCAAAATCCTTCCCTGCAGCATTGTCCCAATTTGGGCACCCTGGCTCCCAATTCATTGAACCATGCTGAGAAGGTGCCTACTCTCTCCTTCATATCCACTTTTATATGGTTCACCTCTGACTTTCCATACACACAGCTCCAACTCAAAGTTAAGTGACCCTCCCTCCAAAGCCTGAAGGATGATGACCAAACACCAGAGCAATCTCTGGGAGGCATCCAAGCTCCACCTCAGCAGACAAACCAGCTGTACCATTTCTTCGAAAGAGCCCCGACAGACTGAAATACAACTCCTCCTCTACATCTCAAGAGCCTGGGCCCAGCTGTCCACAGGAAGTGACACCCCCAGGAGATGGAGGGACATCAAGGATTCATCTCTACATGGAAGCTGGTGCAGCATGAAAAGCCTCTGGAGCTGGTACAGTTTGACACAGAAAAGCTGTTCCACACACAGAGGCACAGCTGTTTCCAAAAGCAAAAGAATTAAGCTATACCTATCTAAAATAATTTTTTTAAATTACAGCTTTTCCTCACACACAAACTAAATCCATGAGCAGGGGTGTTGGACCCGCATGTCCTGAGCCTTCTCTGCAGCAGCAGCCAGGAAAGTCCATTGTTCCACCCTTCACTGCTGAGCACTGCCTGAGGAAGTCTCTGTTCTCTCTTTCATGAGAGTTTCTGTGCATGATTCAGCAGCCATCTACAAAAAGCAATTTGGAAGATGAATGAGTTCACTATGACAGAGCGGAGGAACACAAAGGAGCATCTCTCTGGGTGCATGGGGGAAGTTTCAGCAAGTTCTTGGATCACAGTGCTCTCTCCATTTCTCAAACATATCCCAGGTGCTGGAGTTGCTCCAGTTCTTGATTTCATCTCTAGAGTAAAGGCTTGAGAAACAGAAATAGACAAAACCAAGCAGGAAACAAAATCAAGTATTTGCAGATGACGCAGTAGCTTCTTTCTAATAATCCTGGAGTGTGTAGGCTTTACAGAAGGAAAATGCTTGGCACAGCCAGCACAGCGTCATCATGCTGCCAGTGACAGAACAGATGGTGGAAGTGTAACCTGACACAAGAATACCTTTTCCTGTTGGGAGATTTAGCTTACAGCTCCTTCTCAGAGATAAATCTAAAGCAGGAAGATTTCTTGCTCCCAAAACCGGAATTCTCTGAGTGTTACCATGCTCGAGACTTAAATGTTTTATTTATACTTGGAAATTTCCTCCTCTAAAGAAACTCCAGAAGTTCCTATAGACCCAGCATTGCAATGGATCCCCATCTGCTGGAATGTTGCTGAAATCAATTGTTGCTCCAGCCAGGGCTCCAGCTCGGGCCTGCTGTGCTGCTCAGGAACCTCCGAGAACATGGCTGAGTCTTCTTAGAGCCTCACTTCTCATATATTTCTGAATTTTAATGGACTCGAGTGGTTTCAGCTGCCAGCTGACACTGCGGAAAGGACAGAGCCAGACCAACCCACGCTCGTCCCTCCCCACCAGCAGCTCTATTTGTGGCCTTGTGCAGTGCCAGAAATAAATAGCTTTCCTTGGAGAGACCCACAGGCAGTGCTGGGCTCTCCACAGAGGGCACAGCAGCCTCAAAGATAGCTCATTTTAGCTCTGATTTCAAAGTGCTCATCAAGGGGTTTTAGAAGGCTGGAAGTGCTCTTGGGAGTAATGGTGAGGTGGGAAAAGGAGGGAGGTAAAAATTAAATTTGTGCCCCCTCCTCATCCTTGGAAAGCAATCCTTCAGGGTGTGCCTGCTCCTTCTCATCTCATCTCATCTCATCTTTTCTAGATGGAAGATCCCAGCCTAATAGTTGCAGTGCTGAGTCTATTTTAAATGACTCATTAATGTTTGCACACAAATGCCAGATGCTTTATTTTTAAATAAACAAACAAACAGAAACCTCAAACACCCTCTGAGAGATGGAACATTTTTTCCTACAGTGAAGGCCACAAGTGGTTGCTTGTGCAGGACAGTGGGAGAAAGTTCCTCAAAATCATACTTTATAAACATTTTTCCTCTTTTCCTCAACCCTTCCCCTACCACACAGGTGGGGACTTTGGGGAGGGATGGAGGTTATTCCCTCCACTTAGGAGGGGAGAATCTTGGAGGGACAACATCTGAACACAGCTGATGGGCTCAATGGGAAATTAATCCCTGTGGTTTCCCAGTCCTGGCAGCCCTCAACTTTGCTACAGTTCCCATGTATTTACATAATGAAAATGGCAGTGTTACACAAGAGATAAGAAATGGGTGCGCAGAAATGGGCAATGACAGAGTTTGGAGTCAAAAAACGCAGATTCAGAATTGCAGGGAAGGTGAAATCAGTGGGAATTGGTCTCTTTGTGTTTCCTCCATGAGCTTTACACTCATGTGTCAGCTGCCAGGGGAAGGAAATGCCCACTGCTCCGTGGACACACAGCATCCTTCTTGCAGGGATCTGTTCACACACACTGAACTAAACCCACATCAGCAATTGCCATAAAATTTTAAATAAAGAAAAGGGAAATGTATATTCCTTTTATGTCATGTGCAAAGGCACCAGCTACTGAAGGCAAGAGGGATTCAGGTGAGCGCTCCATGAGATGTGACTGGAATATGTTTCCTCTGAAGTGCTATAATCAGAGTAGTAATGTATTCCCATTTTTTTCCCCTAAGACTGGGAAATCACATTTTAGTGCCTGCCACGAGACTGTCAGGATCAGCATTTCAAGTAGCAATTCAGCCTTTATCAACATTCAACAGCATTGTAAGTCAGGAATAATTAATGTTACATTAACATAGAGTTATCAGGAAAGGTAAGGCTGTAAGCATCCAACATCAGATTCATTTAATATTTCCTGCAATAATGCCATCAGCAGGAAGTATTTACCATAAATATCACCTTCAGGGGGATGTTCCAGGAGCAGTTCAGGTGTGTCACTCCTGTACCTGCCACCTCCCAGCTCTTCAGAGCTCTTCAGTGCACTCCTCAGAGCATCATCCTGGAAAGTTGCTGCATGTGCCTGTCTCAAAGCAAAAAGAAATATTTCTGTAAAAACCACAAGCACTTTGCTATGGCATCTCCAAGATGAATATGGGGTTAAACTATTTAGATAGATAGACAGATAGATAGATAGATAATATAGACAGTCCATGGAGAAATGACATATAAGAGTCGTGGAATGATAGATAAGAGTCTATAGAGCCATATTTTTGTATTTATGCAGACATATATATGTGAAAGGATACATAAAATCATATTCACAACAGTGTAGGGTGTACTGTGCTTAACGACAGCAATATATAATATATATAAAAACACATAAAGTGATATAAATTATTGATATATTGATATAATTTATATCAGTCCAAGGTTTTTCCTCATAACAGAGGAATACAGCTGATTTTCTTAAGATCTGGAAAGGATTCAGTCTTTCAGGACAGTCAAGAGGCCTGATTCCTGCATTTCTCTTCCCTCTATCTCCAGGGCTATTCCAGTACAGCCGAAAGGGAAGGGAGCCTGGATGAGGGGTTTGGCTCAGCAGGGTTGCAGTAAATGTTTAGCGGGATTTTCAAACATACCAAGGCTGCTACCTTATGCTGACATTACCAGAAGTGAGGTGCCCAGGCATGCTGGAAAATCCCTGTAGCTACTTGAGTCTCACTTGTAACAGCATGGGACATGTGACAGAGTGCCCAGAGACAGAATCCCACTGAATTTCAGTGGAACTGGGACACCTGGATCCAGGAAGTTCCAGCAAAGCCTGCATCACCAAGCACTCACCATGCTGCCAGACTGGAGCACATGCCCTGGGTTGCATCCATGCCTGGCTGCTTCCATTGAGCTCACTCGAATCACAGAACCACAGAGTGGTTTGGATTGGAAGGGACCTTCAAACTCATCTAGTTCCTACTCTGTCCCATGGGCAGGGACCCGTTCCCCTCAGCCACGTGGCTACAGCCCCATTCCATCTGGCCTTGGACAGTTCCAGGGATGGGGCATCCACAGCTTCTCTGGGCAACGTGTGCCTCACTGCCCTCTGAGTATGGAATTTCCCCCTAATATCTGACCTAGCCCTGCCCTCTGCCTGTTTGAAGCCATTCTCCCCTGTCCTATCACTCCATGCCCTTGAGAAAGTCCCTCTCCAGCTCTCCTTCCCTGGCTGCCACGATTGCTCTACAACAGGGGTACAAAGAACAGGGAACAAGGAACATGCAACGAACCTTTGCTCCACAAGATAAGCCCCAAAGCCCAGATCCTGCCCCATCCATCACAGAGCTGATGTCAGCAGCACGCAGGGAAGTAGGTGAAGGATCAAGACTGACTTAGGAGAGAAGACATCTCCAACTGAAAGCCTTAAGCAGTGCTGAGGGCATCTACTATAGTCTTCTTGCTATGTTTGGGGCTTTAAATGCATCAAACGCATCTTGGACGAACACAGATCTGTCTTTAAAACAAAGAGCTTTACCTATGAGTAAGATAATGTTAACAATCTGCTGCTTGGAATTATGTCTAGATAAGCACAATACACTCCCTCTCTATGGGGCCTGCAAAGGACTTTGATGGCCACAGAGACCTTTCGGTGTGAGATTGTCTCCTCAGAGCAGGGATGGGAGCAAGGCAAGGCAGCCTATTGCAGTTTAGGATGCCACATTCGCACTGAATCCCAGTCCCACAATTCCTTAGTGAGTGCCATGCTTGTTTGACTGTGTACAGACCAAACGCTATAGAAAAATGTAAATATTTTTACGGCCTGGCTTGCTTAAAAGCCTGTCTAAGGGGAAAGGAATGCTGTGCACACACACAGCAGAACAAATTTAATGAAAGCCAGAACCCAGAGGTATTCTCTAACCCAAAGACAGAGTGCTTTGCATTGCTAAAGGATGGTCATTTGGTACCTCACAAAGACAGCATGAAAGTGGAGATAACACAATTAATAATGAACTCTCCAACACAAAACTCTGTCTCCATCACCATGACCTCACTCTCCCCACAGACAGAATACAGAGCTATTCACTCATCTCCTCCTGCTTCGGAGAAGTGGGCCAAGTTCCCAGTTTGCTCTGCACTGCTGCAGAATTTTGGTGGTGACAGAGCCAGGCTCCTTTGGAGGTGAGCAAGGGAAGCACAAAGGGGAGTCACAACCAAAAAAAACCACCCTGCATGAAATAAGGTCACTAAAAGTCTTGATCTGAGGTCCCCAGGCTGTGACCACTGAGAGTTTCCAGGAACTGCAAGTTACAGCTCTCTCAGCATAACACTGTTTAGCTAAGACCCTTCCCACAGGGAAGTCCAGCCCCCAGCTGAGAGCTACCAAGGTGGCAGAACAATCACTGCTTGCTGTCAGCACAGCAAGATCTTGCATCTCTTCAGCCACAAGATCACAGGCAGCCAGCACCACCACCAGCTGACAAAAACATCCGAGGCAGCCCAGACCTGCCTCACCCTGCTCTGCCTTTAAACTTGATGCTCGCATCAGCTCTGAAAGTTGGAACTTACAATTTTATGTTGCACCTCCTCGTCTTTTCGGATGTTCCCACTGCAGCTGGGCACAGCCTCTGGCATGGGAATCACCCGTTCAACCCCCATGGATACTTCCAGGAGAGCTGCACACTGGGATGCAGCTTCAGTGAGGCCAAGGCACACGAGGCATGTGAAGAAGAGAGCCTAGATGCAACACCAATTAAGAGGCAAGAGAGGTAAGCCCTGCACAAAGCTTGGCAGAATCCTAATGCACTTAATTTCTTTAAACACGTTTATTTAATTATATCTCTTCATATCATCAGTGTCTACGAAGTTCAAGTTTAACCTGGGGGGAAAAGGAAAGACTTAGGAGGATGGATTAAAGCCCATCTAAAATATTAAAGCCATTTGTACAGCTAAATATTAAAACTATTTCAAATTGTTCCCTCAAATAGAAATACTATAATTATGTTAATTGTAAGGCTATTTCTCCCCATTTAAACAAGTCCTTGGTCTTGCTGCATGCTTGAAAAAAAAATCAAGTAGACAGAATCTAGGTGAGCCAAGATGAAAGCACAAACATCTTGAGGTCTATGACAGCTTAATTTAAATTGCAGGGTGCAGAGTCTCTGGCAACACAGTGACAGCAGCCCAGCTGCTTTCTTGACACCTCCAGCTGTTGGGAGACCCATCCCTAGGCTTAAGTCCAAAAACGCCACTGGAGCAAATCCTCACAACATTTTCCCTTTGACTCTGGGGCTCACAGTGATTTGTTGCTCCCTCACAAACAGCTCCATCCTTCAAACCTGGGAGACAGCCCCTCTGACCCCTCCAGGTGCCCTGCTGCCTCCTCCCCTCACTCCCACCCCGCTCCCCTCCACCTGGACCCTGCCCTGCCTCAAGGCATGGGGGAAGCTGATCCTTTCCCCTTCACTTCCATCCCTTTTTGCTCACCGAGCAGGGATCTGAATTTGTCTGGCTCTTGGGGCCTCTTCCCGTGCCTCTGAAATAAGAAAGGCTTCCAGGAGCTGAATGCAGCTGCAGCAATCAGCCAGAGACCTGCCAGGCAACTCATGGCCACGTTGGTGCCCCACTGGGGGCTGCTTCCCTTGGGACTTCCACGTGGCCCCACTCCCCTTTTCCTGCTCTTTCTGCCTTCAGTTACAGCCACATGTGAACAATGCACCCTGTGTGCACATTTCCCTCCTGGTGCACAGGCTTGTAAAACACTTTTAATATGTGATTTACATATTGGGCTGAAATTGCTCCCCTCGTGAGCTGAGCAAGGGTGAAGTGGCTGGAGGTGTCTATGGAGGGCAAGGTGGGAGGGGGCAGGCAGGGTTGAAGGCTCTCAGGTCACTGGCAGCTCCAGCATCTGGCACTGAAGCCTCTGAGAAGCAATAACAAAACACCACCATTCCCCCCTGAGCTGGCATTAGCCCCAGCAAAGCATCCCCACTTCCAGAAGTGACATTTTTTTGAGAATAAGAAATGTTTAGAATTGGTCAAAAGCAGAAGCAACCAAAAGCCACTGCAGCGTTTGAGCCAAATCTATTTGTGACCTTTTCCTCCCCAGAAAATTGTAAGAAGTACTACTAAAAACATAAAAGGAGGAAATAATGGCATTTTGATTAAACTGTATCATATGGAAAAACAACACCTGATGATTGTATAACAGAAATACATTCTAAAACAGAATTCTTATGAAAACTAACACTTAATTTAGAAGCATCAGGAAGCCCAGTTTATCATTTCAGGTCCCTAAGTTCCAAGTGCTTAAGTAACTACATCAGACAAAGTATCCAAAGTCCAGTCCCTTAATCAACTTTAATAAAGTTTCAATTGGAAAAGATAATATAAACTTCCTGTCCTAGGAAAGGCTACCACAGGCAATTAAAGCAGCAGGGGAAGGCGGCAGTACTGTACTCTGACCAGCAGATGCAGTGTTCAAGTCCCCTTCACAGTAGTGCACATTGTGAAAGGGAAGGCAGCTGTGCTTTGATTTTATAGACATATATTACAAGATGATGTAATCTCCACTTCAAGTGCTGACAAAACACACTTAAGGATTCTTTAAGGAGTTCTTGCTACAGTGGAAGTGTAGGGAAATGTTTCAGAGCTCTCCAGAAAGCTTGGCTGAGATGACTTCTTAACAGGTTGAAGTAATGTATAAGGCTTTTTCCCCTTCAGACACATCTGTCTCTCACATGAACCTTCTGAAGCAATTTTTTTTTTCCCCCAATACCAATTCCTGGAAACCACAAAGGGTAAGGGAGTCCACAGCATTCAAAAAAAAATAACATTTCTCTTGGCATTTTGATTACCAACCCTGCCACTGCATTCCATGTGCAAAAACAGGTTTCTGAGAATGTGAAGACTTTTAAATAAAACACTATGGCTCAGCAGACTTATATTTTCTAGCTGCACTTGAAAAAACCCACGCAACCTCATTCCCCTGAAAACTATGGTAACACATTTATTTTGGCATTTATTCTCCTGCTTCCCTCCTCTCCACACCCAAATGTCAACATTAGAATTTACAACCTTCACAAAGCAAGTGTTTCCAAGTGTTTTGCTGCTCTCTGAAATGAGCTTTTCAACCATGCACTGGCCATAGCCTAAATACACCCTGATGGCTTTACAAACGAATAGGGAAAAAACTTTCTCTCATCTCGACCTAAATATATTTGCCTAAAACCAGCCAACAGCTTGAACGAGAAATGATGGCACATGAAATGATGAAAATAAGTGAATTTCATATCAATTATACTCAGGAGCAGAGAGAGGGAAAGGGAGTGTGTGTGCATGTGCAAGTCTATGTGCACATGCAATGTTACAGTGAAAAATGAAAAACTGCATTGCAGAAGTAAAGTGGCACCCAGAGGTGTGAGCAAACACTATCTGCCCTCCTTGCATATTTACTTTACAATAGAGCCTCCCATCTCAAATTGTGTGCCATTTTTCCCCCACGAGATAATTCAATGCTTAGCAGCGGTGGCACCTACTGCACAAAATGTTACTCAGCATTTGATCCTCCTCACCTTTTGTTGCCTGGTGCCTGACATGCTGTTCGTGGTTCCAGCACCTGGAATGCAGAACTATTCAGTTCCCATGCAGCCCTCAGTGAGGTGTCCATCATAAGGAACCTGACTGCTTCCAAACTCCGATGACTACAACCACAGAACTCCTCGGTGAACCAAAGGAATGGTACTACTTACTAAGGGGGTGTGCAAGTAGCCACCAAGATGTGCCTTCTTATTTCTGCTCCTAATTTGGGATTTTTTGAGGCTGACACTTCAGAGGTAACTACATCCAGTGCCTGTCCCCTGCCTTGGCAGGCAGGGAAGGATCAGAGATGCCTTTGCCTGGTGATGAGATGGCCCTTCCCTCTCAGGAGCTGACCATCGATGCCCCTGCACGGTCACCTCAGCCTGGGCTCCATCCAGCTCCCTGCCTCCCTGGCAGCTTCCTGCCCTGTTAGCAGCGCGCATGGAAGAGGGACAGCAGGCTGCACTCGCACTCCAGGCTCTGCCTCGGCTGAGTGTTTATTAATGGATGAAATTCGGAATGATAATCCCAATCCACAAAGCCACTGCACTGGGGTCAATTAGCTCTGCAGCTGCCTTGATCTGGATGCCCCATAGCTTGGAAAACATTCGCCTGCCCTTGCTGCAGATTTCCTGCGAGCAGGAGAACAAGCTCCTTTGCCCTCAGACCTGACTTCAGCTGAACTGGATTGCCTTTAGAGAGCCCTGGAAGAGCTGGCTCATCTCCAAACACTACTGAAATCAGGAGTCCCACTTCTTTTTCCCATGAATTTTGAGTCATGCCCCAGCACGGCCCTTCATTTTCCCTTTGCCATAAAGTCAAATTTCTTACTAAGGCATTTCAGGCAGGAGTTCAGCTGGGATGGAGCAGGTTGTGCTGCTCCTGAGCTGGCAGGAAACAACAGTCCCTAGACATTAACATGATGGACATGTCGAAACGGAGAAACGTATGGCACCAATTAAGACAGTATCAACAATTATGCAGAACACAGTTGAGTGGATTAATTCGTTGCCCGGAGTAAAGGCTGCCAGTATGAAGCTGGCTGTCAAGAGACACGCTTTCATCTTGCCTGCTGCCTGGTGCCAAATGTTATGAAGCCCATGTGCACTAAGGATGATCGCCGGGTTTCTTTTTTACACCAGCACTCCTGGAGCAAGGAGGGCACAACCAATTAATGCCTCTACATGCTGACTTCTTTCTTCTTTGTAAGGAATAAAGGAAAAAAAAACCAAACCAAACCAAATCCACACTTTAAAAGAAGTCCCCAAATGACTGTTATCCCCAAAAGACTAAAAATAAGAACTACAAAGTAACTGGGAAAGGATAGTTATTTTCTTGCTCAGAAAGGTTTTCTTTTGCTGAGAGGCAGATGTGATAACTCATTTGTCAAACACACTTTTTCCCGATTCTGTAAGCAGAGGGATGAAAAATGGGTAAATCATCTGTGTGACTTATTTTCCAACTTGCTATTTTTGCACTGACCAGAAGGATACTGACACCCTCTCTGTCTCCTTCTTCCCACCCGTTCTTTGCCAAGGAAGATGCAAGATTACCTCTAGCAAGTTGTGACTAAGTTCTCCTGCCTTGCCAAATACTGTAAGAACAAGCAGCTGATTTTCCCTAAAAACCTTATGTTTGCAGTGTGCTACATAGGTCTGTGGCTGTCAGAGTATTAAACCGCAGAGAAAAAACTAGGACTTGTAAATAATCACTTACTGCATTAATAAGCAGCAGCATTTGAATTCCTGCTAAAGCTTTGTACCAGCTGTGCTTTGTCCCAAAATCCAATTAAATTTAAAAAAAAACAACTGCTTATGCTTGTTCCTACAATATGAAGGATATTCAACTACCCTCCACAAACTCTGCTGTTGCTTCCAGTGCATCTGGTCCCACATCAGGCTTCCATTTGTCCATATTTAGCCTTGTTAAATGCCAGCGTGCCTACCTGAGATATAAATTACCTTGAGGCTTGGAGTGATGCCATCCCGAGTAAGGAAACTATTCCTAACACTGCACTCCTTATTTAATGCAGGCAGAAGTCCCCTGCCCACTTACAACACAGCACACGCTGACGACAATTGTTGATGGAGAAATCCAGTTTTAATCCAACATTCCCAGTAAACACATTGTTCTCGGAGTAGCAGAGCCATGAAATCTGGTCTTTTTCAGAAGGTTTGTATCCCGTGTGCCTTAGTCCCCAAGACATTTATAGCACATTTGCAGCTTGGCTATATTCCCATCACAAAACCTTCCACATCCTTCCTATTATCTCCTTCCAACACCTCCACTGAACTCTGAAGTATTTCTGGGTGCTTGGCCTCATTTTTCTAACTTAGTGCTCATTTTTCTTCATTTCGAGTGCGTGTGTCCGGGGTTGTTTTCTTCTCTGTGCTCAGGGATTTCCACAGATCCAACATTCTCCAAACAAAAAGATAAAATCTCAAAAACGCACTTCCTGAAAAGTTATTTCTGCAGCCAGTAATCCTCTGCCTGCTGCCAAGCACACCATCTTGCTTGGAAATACCAGTCTGGATCTGTGCTGGATGGGCAATACCCCCCTTCCATCGAGAGGAGAGAAGCAGTTCTCAAAGCACAGGGGGGAAAGGCTCCCCCTTGGATGTTTTCCCCCTGGACAGGAGCTCTGCCTGGCACACAGCAGCTCTTCAAGTCCATGGGGCTCCCCCCAGGCACACAGATGCTTCCTGCCCTCCAGCACTGCTCCCAAGGTGCCCTGCCCCAAGGCGCCTCCTTCTTATCTGCTGTTTCCAGATGCTTCTGACACAGCCTAAGGGGCAGAGAGGGCCAGCAGTAAAGCCAAGGAGAACCGAAGAAGGTCAAAGCAGGACAGGATAAATGGTATCCATTCAGACATGCCAAAATCTGATTTTTTCCTCAATTAAACTTCTAAACATCTACATCATTAAGAATTTTGATGAGGGGGAAAAAAATGTATTCCCTCATCTCTTTCCTCCTGCTAGCAAATTCAATAAAAACATTTCCTCCTTAACATCTTCTCACTACCACTTCTTCTCTTTCTACAGTTTTCTTTCACTTTTATTATTTTTGAGCTCTCACAATGTGAAATATTTTCAGAAACGTCAAGCAAATAAAACATCCACAAAATAAACAAAAATATGAGAGAGAAAAAATAATGGCAAGACTTCGTTTAGCCTTTTAGATTAAGTAGCACAAGAAAAAGAAAGAAAAATAGTGAACTTAAAATCCCAAAATATCTACAGATCACCTCTCTTAAAAAAAAACTCCCAAGTTTTTATGTGAAAAAGCACTTCTGAATACATGGAGATGGGCATCTTCTGTAAGATAAGTCAGGTTTCAGTGAAGCCTCATTTTTCTGCAGGGGAGCAAAAAGAAAAGGATAGCTCATTATAAAGAAGGTTTAGTCACCAGCATCACATGATCAGTGATTAAGATGAGCATGATTCCATGCAGACCGCTTCCCCATCAAGTCAGGGGAGAGGGGAGCTGCAGGTGGCCTTGGATGATGGGAGAAGGTACAGGACAGTGCATGCTGGAACAGCAAGGTTCTCCAGCACTGCTGAAATGGTCATGAGCTTCTCACCCTCCCACAAGGAAGCAGAGGGTAGAGCCCACATGAAGCCCTCATGGAGTCTAAGCCTTTTGCATGGGTGGGAATGAGACAGCAAAACAGTCTGATCCAGTCTGCTTCTAAAGAAATTACTCAGCCATTCAAATATACTAAAACATTGGGTATGTATTTAAATACTTGAAAAATAAAAGTTTTCTTCACGAGGACTAGAAAGTGTGAGCTCTAAAACAAAGTCAGTCCTCCTGTGAAGCTCCTCATGGGCACCTCCTGAGCTATTTCATCCTGCTCTGCACCTGCAGCTCCATATCCAGAGGGAAACCACCTCTCCATACCCAAGCCTTCCTGAGCAGCGAGCACACAGCAGCGAGTCCGGGCTGGATCCCGAGCACAGCTCCCTCTACATCCTTCTCCTCAGGGAGAACGCACAGCCTCAGACTGCACTTCACAAGTCAAAATCTGCAAATCCATGGCGCTCTCTAGTGTTTTGGTTCTGCTTGGGAGAAACACAAGCATCCCAAGGCACGGACAACATTCCAGAGATCATGGTACAAACATTCAGGCAGAGGGATGCCCAAGGCCTGCTGCTCATTCAGATGAGCTTGCCAGCGTTCAGGTTTGTTCAGGTTGGGCTGAACCTCTGGTGGATGCTGCTCCAGCTGCCTGGCTGTGGCCCCCACCGGCAGCACAGTCCCTCCAGGGCAGTCATTTCAACAAAACCAGGATTTTAAGCCACATTCCTGATGGACAGAGCTATTTCAGGGAAGTTTCTGATTCCAGGATTAGGTCCTTGCATAACCTAAGCATGATCCCGTCAGCTCCCAAATTCACCATCGAAGGAAAAACCTGCATGGAAGAGCTGTCCCAGAGATGGCTCCGGGGAGGGCTGTGGGAGTGGGACAAGGGCAGGCACAAGGCAGCTGAGGGCTCCTCTGGGACCTGCAGGTGCCATTAGCCATGAAGAAGAGCAGCCTCCATAGAAACACCAGGCCTTCCCTCCTGTCTCACCTCTTCCCATCACCACTTCACCAGGGAAGGAGATGAGAACAAAGCACATTTCTAGCTGTTGAAGGCAAGCACAATCCAAAAATGCAACTGCTCTGATTTGCTGTTAAACAGCTTGCTGGTCCCTTTATCACTGGTTTTCTACGCTGACACCATGCCTCTCTTTCTCCTGTGCTCCTCTGAGGCTGACAGCTCATGACAGAAATACAGCACATCCCACAGACTCACAGCCTCAGGTCCAACTGTGTCTGCCAAGTGACAAGATCGATGTGGCAATTTGCTGAAGAACATACGAGATTCCATTTCCCTCCCTCTTTTTCTCTCTCTCCTCTAATACACATTTCAAATTAAATCAGCATCCAAAGGGAGGAGACTCCTCCAGTGCCCACGAGAACATATTTTCTCCGAGCTCACAATACTGGCTGGTGACGGGGGGAATCTGCTCGCACCGTGTAATTGATTTGATGTGTGCCATGTTTGGGTGGGATAAACACCACCCCCTGGACTCCTGGCATTCCAGCATGTCCAGCCTAAGCTCCTTGTTACTGGCGTGTTGGGAGTCCAGCAAAGACACTGAGTAGTTTTGACATGGAGATAAATGCTCTTATCTTCAGCTCCCAACGCTGCTCCTTTGAATAAGCACTCCTGACAGTTTCCACTGTTCAAGCTGCTCTTCAGCAAGGGACAGCAATAGGGAGAAGCCTTTTTAGCCCACCTTATTTCAGCAAACTTCCCTGCTGGGATAATAAGCCGGGCTTGTCACCAAACCAGAGGGCTTTCAGTGGGACACACCATCACAATTCACAGGGAATAAATCAGGGCCCGCTCCAGGCAACACACTTAAGCACCTGAATAAACACACAGCTTAGGCTTGTCTGCTCCGTGGACTTAGCAAGTCCCAGATAGATATTCATCCCCAGAACCTCGGATACAACTGCAATACTCCAGCAAAACTATGCGTTCAAACTGTGCTGTGCTGCCGAGAAACTTTCTTATTTTACACCCAAAATGTGACACCATAAATTTTAAAAATATCTTTTAGGAGGTTGGTGCCAGAACCAGAAGAAAACTTGGTCCTTTAAGTCCCTCACCTCTTGCTGTAACACACTGTCCCTCGACTCAGCCTGATGTCAGAATAGGGGAGTGAAAATCCTGCTTTGTGCTTTCTCTCTCCTCTGGCTGCAAGGCTGACTACAGACCACAAACCTGATCATTAAGCCACAACTCAGCTGGAGCTCAGGAAAAGCCCCACTGCTTTGAATGGATTTAGGATTTTGCTCTCTGCTTCTCTATACAAGGATTAAATAAATATTCTCCTGCTAGAAAAGTGCCACACATGTCTGCCTGAGTTCAATGGGATCTTAAAAGTAAAGACACAGATAAGTTGCAATAATTTCTAATGGTGTGGCAGAGGGTGAGTTCTTAGGCCAAAACAATATGTCAGGCACCGTAAATCCAGTTCATCTGTCTTTAACAGATGGAATGGATTTTGACAGGAAAAATGAAAAACATGTAATAAAGAAAACATCCACGACTATAAATTGCCATAAGAAATAAAATGTCTGAAGTGTAGCAGGAGAGAGATGTCTAGAGAAGCAATAGGTCTCTGATGGACCAAGCAAGCAGAGGAAGCAATCAAATAGGGAGGGTACAACCAAGCCAAACAATATCTTTACAATCAATATTCACACTGGAGTATGATTTGGGTTAGAAAAAGGCAGAAAAAACCCAGCTATTATGCAGGTCACTGTCTATACTGAGACATTAGCTGACATGCAGAAATAAAGTAATAAGAGCAGCACTGGAAAAAATCAAGATGTCCTGTGGAACTGAATCAGCCAGACTGACAAAGCTTTCTAAATGCACTGGCCAATAAAGTAACTGAGCTCCTGACAAGAATATGGAATTCATCTTCAAACAGCTGTTACTGCAGAGGGACCCAAGAAGGCCAAGATCATTGTGCGATGAGCCTAACAATTCTAAAATGCCCAACCTAAGAAAAACATCTGAGAAAAGTCGAAAAGCTTGAAATGAAAAGCCCTCAGGCCAACGGCAGTTGCAATGTTTTTATTTTAAGTCAGTGAAGTTACTCTGAATTTTTAGTGGAGGAATCCAGTTTCAATACTAGCCAGAGCATTCTGGAAGAGTCTTTGAACTCTGGCAATGAAATATTCATCTGCACAAATCAACAACCCTCCATCTATATCCAGTTCCTAGAGTGGTAGGAGTGAAGAGCTGCAGAGCTAAAACAAACAATATTTTTGAATAATATCTGCTAAAATCATCAGACAGGAGATAAACTCTGCTTATTGGACTGAGTTGAAAAGCCACCTAGGCTGTGTATGCACTTCCATTTCAGGATGAAGTTTCCAATTCATCCCCTCTTTACTGCACAAAATGCCAATCACAAAACAATCCTGTGTCTGGAAGACACAGGATTGAACACTAACCACTAAATTATATTCCACAATAAGAGTGAGCACCCTGTGGATCCATGGGGCTCATTGACTATTAGTGTCTGAAGTGATGAAGAATAGACAGAAATAGTAACCACAGCTGGTGATCAAAGGCTCATTCAGGCTCCAGCTGTACAAATTACAACCTCTTACTGAGGAAGCTCAGTGATATATTCAAAAAACAAAATGAGAAGCATGTTGCAGATTACAATTGGTAGAAACCAGCCAAATACCTGACTCCCACCAACCAAACTTCTCTTGCTCTCAGCAGGACTGGAGTTTTAGCTTAGAACAAACAATTGCTCCTAATTTGGCTTTGAGTAAGACAGAGACGTGTTAAGGCACCTTCTGAAAGATACCTGGAAAAAAAGACATAGATATATTACAGATATATATGTGTCAGTCTTGACATTTAGAGACATCCTAGTATGTCACAAACTCTCAACTGTACAAACTATCTGAGAAACTGTATTTCTACCAATTTAATAACTGCAGAGACATTTCAGAAGGTGGAAGCATGCTGAAAAGCCAGCTCTTTTTAATACATCTCTACTTGGGAGCCCCAAAGCAGCTGGATCACTTGCCATTTTCCATATGCCGGGGTAGTATTTGCCTGTGAAAGGGAGTATTGCAGTTTCCAAAAACCAGTATGTGAAATTAATCAGCCCAAATATCAGCCAACACTTACAAATCAAATAGCATTTAAATCTGATGAAAGTCATTACTTAAAATTCAAGGGCAGTTAGAAAAGGACTTTAAAATTACAATTTCTCTGCCGTATTTGAGACTAGAAAGACTCTTACACATAGGCAAAAAGGGATAAAACCCAAGTTAAAAAATCTGATGAAAAATTCTACTTCAACTAAAGTCTACATCTCAACATCTTATTAATGTCAAAGCAATATGAACTGAGGCTCAAAGTCAGCAGGCTGAATGAAGCCTTTGCTGCCACCCAGACTCTTGCGATCATTATCCTTTCTGCAGCATTCCCACAAGAAAAGTTATTTTTCAGCCTAGACTCAGCAGAGCTCTTAAGCACATCCTGAACCCAGTCAAATTAAGACTGGACAAGAAATAAGCCCTCATGCCATTAGGCCTTATAAAGCTCACTGCAGAAGTGCCTAGTGAAGTTATATGGCTGGTTTCATGTGCAAGGTTAAAGCTCTTCCTTATCCAAAAAACCCCAAACCATATCTTTAATCCGCTTCAGCAGAGTGCCTAGCGCTGTCAGGACCCTGACTACACACACGACTGAAAATAGGGCTACCCTTTTAGTCTGCTCTTAGCAGAACCAAACCAGCCCCAAGGAATTACAGCTTTTTACCCATTGCCCTGAAAAGTGTGGCTGATGAGCTTTCTCTCACAGATAACCTGGCATTCTGAAGCTTGGTTTAACTTGGCACTGCTCCTTCCCTCTGCTTTGAAAAGCACACAGGGCAAAAACTGCTCTAAGATATTTACCAGTGAAGTTCACTGTGGAATAGTAAAGAAATATTGAGATCAGAATGGAAATAACAGAAGGACAGGTTTTTCAGCTGACTGACCCACCCTTTGCCAGAATGAGATTTTGGGACATAATGGCTGGAATAAAGTGTTGTCAGTCCAGGCTATGAGGCCACCGGAACCCATTCTTGGCACAAGGCAGTTTTAAGACAGCTTTGTGCTCCTCTAACCTAATTTCACACCAGGGCAGTTCATGAGCTCCTCTATGCTATGTCTGCTGCCAACAGATGCTCCTACAGGCAAGGATCCTCGGGATGCAGGAATAACTCAACACATCACCTTCTGTCAGGACACACTGACAAGAAGGGACTGTCTAGGAAATTTTTTCAGTGGCTCTTACACTAGGATTCCTTGAGGCAGGCTGAACACCATGGAAATACCAGCAGCTTTAATTTGCAAACTCAAGCAGCTAACCCAGATGTGATGTTAAAGGCCCTCCATGTCTGACAAGTGAGACTTTATTATAAACAGTCTTTATGAGAACTGCTGGAATTAAGCTGCAGGGTTCTTTGGTCTCACACTTTTGTAAGAAAAAATCATCTCCTTTATACTATAACACACTCAGAAATCCACTTTCAGCACAGGAGCAAATACTGACTTATGCTGTCTCAAATAGGTGCTTGCCTTTTTATAAACAAATTCACCTGCATTGACTATAAAGCAGTAACAAGGCTCCCAGGGAATGCTACACATGCACGTGATGCATGCTAGTGTGTTTTAGGAAAGTGATACCAATTTTGGAGATTAGAGGCTAATAAAATGAAGAGAAATAACTCTTCATCTGAATCTTCAAAGGAAAAGACTACTGAGAAAAAAATGTGGATCGACTCCAGCCTTATAGTAATTCCCTTCCATTCTGCATTTGGCATCAAGTTCTTTCTGATTTCTTTACTCAGGCACATTTTCCCTCAGGGGAAATTCATTACAGTTAGAACACTGCCCATGATTTCATAATACGTATTTATGGAGTTAATCATACTTGCGTCTCTCAAGGCGTCTGTTGCTCTGCTGTGGTAAATTCCTAATTATCCCTGCAGGACAGCAATGCCAATCCAGGGCCCTCCTACAGTGGGTTCCATGTTTCATACTCAAGGAAAGGAGGTGTTCTTTAGGTGTGATCAACACGGGCTGCTGGTACCATGGTGGGCAATTTGCAGTGTACAACAGAACTCCCCTCGCATATTCATTTCCTAAACCTTCTCCTGTCTCTGCCTGCTAGATCGCCTCTCAAGGAAAGCAGGGGAGACTTATTGTGATAAACATCTAGCATCAGTCCACCTTCCATTTTAATTACTTACTGACCATGATGGCAAAGTACGTAATTGGTCACACAGTAACACAAAGCTGCAGCTGAACGCTTTAGCCCTGGTCTTCCCTTTCCACTAAACTGCTGCAACTCAGTAATGCTACACAGGCAAAAATCTGGCTCAAACTGAGCTAATTCAAATTAAAGAAGTAAGAAATCACAGCACAGAAGCACTCCTCAGCAGACTCCAGTTTTCCCACAGGTATCTCTGTCCTTCCAACATGCATAAACTTGCCTCTTGCTGTGGATGCTGCAGTTTAGAAACAACGCTTTGCCTGCACAGTGAGCTCAGGGCACTTCTAATTAGAACTGCTGCACCAGCATCATGTGTTTTAAAATACTGTTGTAATAAATTCTGCAGTTGCAGATTCAATATTTCATAAAGGCAGGCACGACCTTGTAGACAGAGTCTGAGGGGGAAATTTGCTATTAATTGAGTTCTGTAATAAAGAATTTCAGGGAGAAAAAGGACAAGCATGCAAGCTGGATTTGATCCTTCAGTCCCATCCTCTACCATGAATGGGAACAATTCAGCATGCAGGAAAGGAATTTCTTGATTTTAAGCAACATCTTTATAGCAAGAATTCATTTAGACTTTCTCCAGTCTTAAGCAACACTTTACAAATCCTGGTTTATAAGGAACCCCATCTTCAGAAGACAAATAGAAATTTTACATTTCAAAGACTCCTGTGGGGAGTTCAAAATGATCATTTGTACCATGATAGCAACTGAGACTAAGGTACATGGCACAAATAGTGAACATATACCCACAAATAAGAAGGCCCTGCCTTAAACAACTGAAAATGCACTAAAAAAAGAATTAAGCACTCTTTGGAGCTTCTGAGAGTCACTACACTGTCTCTTCTTACCACTTGATGAGAACTTGAGCAAAGGTTGTTTTGTCTGGAAACACAGCAAAGAGGCTCAAGACAACAGATTATGGAAGAGAAGTAAATACAGAGCCAAACCCACATCGCAACAGGCAGGTATCATAGGCCACAGTGCTGTTGCACTAACATCCCCAAAAGCATTGCCCGTATTGCTGGAAGCTAAAGGTCCTGAACCAGAACTCTGCTGCTAATCTTAGGCACTGAGATTTGAGGAATTTCCAGTCATTCTCAAAATCTCTCTCTCACACAAGGATGAAGCATTGGCCTAGGTGTGAAGAATGGACAAAGGAAACAAGATGGTGCTGACCTGAGAACACAACCCCCTTACATTCATATTGGCCTTTGCATTCAGTAAATCTACAAAGCAGAGAGAGAGGTTCTTTTTGTTTAAAAATCCAAATGTAGACATCCAAATGTATATCAAAGAATCCGAACATCTAACCTAATCCAGGGTGCTGCTGCCACTCCCATTTAAATTCCACAGAAGCTGTGACACACTCACACTTTTGAAATTAGGCACTTATGTAACTATCCAAATAGGAATTTAAAGACTAAAAATAAAAACCTTAACCCTGAGATCCATTTCTAAACTAAACAACAGTCCTCTCTGCCTTGTGACTTTTTTCCCTAAATGATCAAATTACCAGTGTTATCCTCCATCACTCACTCCAGGTTTGGGCTTGAGCAAATTGCAAAGGATGTACAAAGCAGCTATTACAGGGACCTGTCAGCAATGTGCAACAGCAAAATCAATCCTGCCTTCACACAGCTGATGCATGCCACCTTGGAGGTAAATTTTTAAATACTGTGCCATCTTTGGATTCTGCAATAAAAAGAGAAAGCACTGGAACTGCCAGGGTCCATGTCCCAAGGAAGCCTTCCACAAGAGTTATACAGACTGCAGGTGAAGCTTCTGGTGTGGTACCCAGGGAACACAAATAGCCTTACCACCTGGAGGAGCTCAGACCCACAAAACAATGTCTGGGCGAGCTTAGATCCTTGTAAAGAGTCACATTTTAAAACTTTTGTGCACCTTGATTTAGCAATTTTGATTTAGCAAAACAATGAGACTCGGTCAGTAAGCGGTAGAGAAGGACAGACACATTCAACAAGCACATTGCTCTTTCCCATGAACAGCCTTCTGGGGGAACCCACCATAGGCGGAAAGCCTCTCTAATTAGTTTGGATTGTACATGTAATATTTAGACAAAATTACTGCATGAAAGATCAGCTTGCCTATCTATACTAAGATGAGACCAAGGCTGAAACCCCATCAAGGATCTTTAGTGAGAACCTGGCTCAAAATCCATCCACTCTCAGTAACCTTCTCACGTACCACAAAAATCTTGAATACTTTTGCAACACAAACAGTAAAACTTGTTTAATAGCCATGCCAGCTTTCTGACTTTCCCAGCATGCTTGACAAAACTACGAATAAACAAAATAAAACAAGCTAGGGAGTGGCTCTAACTAAATGCCAATTACACAGCAAGAAGAAATTCAATCTGCAGGAGCAAGTAACAGCCTTTTCTTCTTTTTTTTTTCTTTCTGTCTTTATGCTTAAGACTAAAATAGCCAAGATATATTTAATGCATGGAATCACTGCAGTGATGTGTACTTGATAACACTTGACATGACAGCCTGTGCTAAGCCTCATCAGCAACAATAATTGTTTATCAGACACAAATATCCCACAGGTGTGAAATGAAAACGTGGGACTCCTGCACAAGTGACACAGAGAAAAGACTGTCCTGGGCTATCACAAGCCAGAAGCACAGCTGTGAAATTACTCTGGCAGACACTGACACAGCTAATAACAGGATGCTTTCAATCACACACATTAGAGTCTTCATGGCATCTGTAATTTGTTAAAATTCCCAATCTACCACTTCATTCTGAGGACACGAGGAGTAAGCAAGCCTGTACTCTGTCTGCCTGTACATACCCTGGCTCAGTAGCACTTTGCACGTCTTTTCCAGCATTTGTGCTAAAACACCTTGCAGGTATTGGGGAGCAAGCAAGGAGCAGAGTGATTTCTGTTTCTCACACACATAAGGGGACAGCAGCACAGGCATGCCAGGGAAAATAGCTTTTGTGAGATTCCACACCAACACATTCAGAAATACAGCAATTGTGACTCAAGTGCAAAGGTAAACCACTGGAACCATTTAAATGAACTCTGCATTTCTGAAATGCCAATTGTGCAAAACTGCTGATATTTCATTTCGATAGATATACTGCATCTGGTGTTTATGGCTTTGTGTTATTGCCAGAGAGCCCCAGGAGCTTTGGTCTGGGAGCCAGGCCAGGGTCTACCAAGTTAGTTGGACTACTGTGGATACACAAAGATCCAATATTTCTCTGATTTAAAGCTTTCAGGCAGATTTTTCAGAGACTTTTGTTTTATTTATAGCTAGCATGTGTGGAGAGAAATAAAACAGTCATTTAAAATACTGTGCCACTGTGAGCCTATTTCTTCCAGTTTCATATTTCAGTATCTTATTTTGAAGCACAGAGAATTAGAAATCTGGTTATTTCTACGTAAACATCCATTTGTGGATAGACACAAATTCAGTAAGGGAATGCCTCTCCATTAAGAAAGGAAAAGGCCAGATAGAGTTTTGTCACAAAAGCTGTAAACATGAACACTATTTATACAGATGGTCATTGTCTCTCTTACAGCCATGTAACAGTTAAGTGCTTTTCCTTCTCCCACTCCTTATGGCACAGATTCTTGTCCTTGTGTCACAGAAAGCTCTGATGTATCAATGGAGATGTCCCAGGTATTCTGATCATTTAAGTTTTAAGGTTTTATTCTGCTTGAAGGGATGCTCTCCATCCCTCCCTACAGAAAATCAAAAGAATTCTGATCATTAAATTGCTTTTTAAAAAAAATAGTAGGCTGCAGTCTAACAAAAATTAAACAGAATTAGTAAAAACAAGGAGTTCCTTTTCAGGGAATATTTTAAGTGTCTGCATAAAAAGAAATTAAACTAAAGTGTGCACAACTTTATTTTGTGGGGACATGCAGGACGCTCAGCCATCTGTTGAAAATGGAAGGCTGCCAAATATCACAAGAGTCACACCGTGAGTCTGGAAGCTGAGACTATGTGGCAAATCCATACATTTCTTGTGGTGTCTGCATGCCATCAGCCTTTCCTTTACCTTCTCCTCAGTTTTACACTTTGCTGGCTGCTAACCTGGATTGCTTCAGTTTTTACAAGGGCAGAACCCAATTCTGCGAAATAGCCTTGGCTGCTGCAGAGCTGCTGGCAGGATACCTGGCTGCATGCTTGAAGGTTTTCAGAATTGGGGAACATAAGACAAGCAGTGTTTGGAACATCAGGGCCCCCACTCAAAGCCACTGGCATCAGGAAAAGGCATAACATTGTGTAGTTCAGGAAAAATCCTTCCATCTTTCATTTAGAAAAAGTAATCACAAGGAAAATCCTCAAAGACTGAACTTTTACAGGCCACCAACTTACACGATGAAAAAAAACTTGAGACTTCCATGAATATCTGACTTAAAACTCTGCCATACTTTCAATCCACATAAACCTGTTTCTTGTGTCTAAGTAGTTGAGAGTATGGGATGAGAGTTTCCCTAACTTGAAGAGCGGTTAACCAGATCAGGACCAAGGCAACAACAGTAAAACAAAATTTCAGGCAATCTCATGGAAAATTTTGCACAGATTCATCACCTTGCCCCTGTCTATAGCAGAGAACTTCAGGATGATATTGGCTAAACAGTGCAAAAGGCACCATTACAATTGTAGAGTCCAAAAGGAAATAATTTCCAGCACCTACTGGCAATTGGCAAGATAACTGATACAGACTGAACGTTTTAAAATCCAGAAACCCATCCAACATTAATGCTGGTTTTCATAAAGTTTCCTCAAATATAAAAATGATCCTTAAACTCCTCTATAATTTCAGCTGTTTTTAAATGCAGATTCCTGCCGGCATTCCATGTTTGGAGAAGTCCTCAGGAAAGTGTCTGTTGTCAATACCACACCATCCATCAGCTCAGAAGCCAAATGGATTTCTCAGAACTATTGCTTGTTTAGCCATCTTTCTCTGTAGTCCTCCCAGTGGGATAGAATGAAATTAAATTTAAACTAGGCTTTAAATTATTTAGTTGGAGATAATTGAGTTTGGAAAGTTGTACTGGAGCATGATCACCGCAGGAAGAAGCTGAGCATGATTTGAAGTGGGGGAGCAAGAGAAGTGAGCAGGCATGCCTAGCCCTGTGCACGGGGGTGGAACACTGCGGTCTTTAAGGTCCCTTCCCATCCAAACTATTCTATAATTCTATGTCACATTAGGCACAAAAAAATTTCTCATAGTAAAAGGCACAAGCTGCTCTTTGATTCTGATCGCGCAGAAAATAATTTCCTGCATGCTTAAGAATGGCATCCTTCTTTTTTTTTCTCAGAAGGAATCAGGCCCTAAAGGGACTGAAAAGCCCACTGAGCAGATTACCTCATTTTTGGGGGCCTACATTTTCCAAATAAAAGAAGCACAAGAAGTTGGCTTTACATTATTAACTTACTGTGATTCCACGAAACCTCCAGGAAGGGACAAAGCTGACTTGCCTAGAATGACTGTGTTGGTCTCACCACAGCTTTTAACTTCAGAGTGGCACACGCAGACTTCCTCGAGGGAAAGGTATTTTCTGGCTCAGTTACACCTGCACCTCTCATAAAACGAGCCATTCATACCCACTTTAAATGGCAACACAGAAGGCTCACCCTTCTTTCACTCCCCCCTCTCTGTCGCCGTGGAGGAGCATCATTCCCCCGGATTTACCGAGACAGAAGCAGAGTGGTTCTATAGCAGCTCTCCTCGAGCCTTTCCGGTTACCTGCCCAGAAAACCCACACCCTGCCCTCGCAAAGTAGAAGAAAAAACATCTCCTCTGACTGACCCAAAAAGCAGCAAAGCGATGTGGGAACTGAGGGGAGACGCGGGGGGCTGGCACCAGCAGCTCCGAGCACCGGCGGGCATCCCTCACACACCGGGCCCGGCGCCCAGAGGACTCCACTCCTCCGGCGCCAAACCCCGGTGGGCTCGGGGTCCATCCCCAGGGCGGAGACTCCGCTTCCCCCGCCCCAAACCCGGGATTGCTCTCGCTCTGTTCCCACCGCCCCAAACCCGGGATTGTTCCCGCCCCAATTCGGGAATTGCTCTCTCTCC
>VZRL01001653.1:640869-668643 GCA_013397895.1 Origma solitaria | reverse complement strand
GGGCAGGCGGCGCGGCCGGGCCGGAGCCTCCTGCGGGGCTCGGTGCCGAGAGAGGCCGCGCCGGGAGCTGCCGCAGCGCCGCTCGGCTTTCTATTGACCCTGCCGGTGGTGGGGACTGAGAACTGTGCCCGTCATTTCGCCCCCGGGACTGAGGGGCCAGCACGCCCCCTTTTCAAACCTCTACCGCGAGAGTAGCCGTGGAAATGGAGACAATACGTCGACATCGAAAGGCTATATTGATTTCAACTGATAAATCCATTTTAAGATGATCAATTTAATCAAAAAGCCATTCTAATTTCAGGGCAGGAGTACCCACTTTCTTTGTGTAGTAACACTGCTAACACTTACTCGTTCTTCGTTTCATATATCAAACATTTCACAAATAGCTTCCATCTTTAATCTCTTTTTCTTCCCTCTCCCGTTATGAAAATATTCCTATGTTAATATCCAATCCACTGAAACGAATTGCAAATGTACCATTAAATTATTGGACATCGGGATTTGAAAAATTAAGTTTTACACATATATATCTTGGTGAGTTGCTGTAGCAACTGGCCATTGCAATACTGCCGGGCTTTTCCATTAATTTTAGCAATCCCAGAAAATAAGCATTAATTTAATTTAGGGATAGGAAAATGAATTAGAATTGGCTTATATTGCTTAAGCATTCATCCAAACACAGTTTTAGGACTTGCACAGAATTTATAAATAGCAATGCCATGTCAATGAAACCTTTAACATACCTAAACATTGTCATCACAACTGAAATTAGAGCTCTTGGCTTCTCTATTTTTAAGTAATATGGCCATGAACCATTACATTTTTATCCAATACCTATGGGACAGAAATACAGTTACTTGTAATTGGATGATCGTGGGTTTTTTGAAAGATTAAGCAGTGTTCTGGAATTGTATCTTGGTGACTCCTAAAGTCGTCTTGGTGCTCAAGAGATTCCTTTATTAGGAACAGCTGGGACAATTTCAGGTAGATGGTGAAACTGGTTCTGAGGTACCTGTAGATTTTAATTCCTCTGCAGATGTAGGAATGTGTTGATGCTTAAAAATGGGATTATTAAATATGTGTATATATATATGTGTGTGTGTGTGTGTGTATAAAAATATATATATACATATATATGTTGTCTTGCAGCTTCTATTTCAGTATTGCAAATCCCTGGCCCTCACACCCTACCCTTAAGGTCTGTCCCAGTTCTGTTCCCAAATCCTGCCCCCTTCCCACTTAGTCTAGTGGTTACCATGGCTCCCTCAGCGCCTGGCATAAAGACACGTGAAGCAGACTGTACCGGGCTGCATGGAATGCCAGATCAAGGTGAAACAAAGGTGTGAGAGTGGTTAAAAGATCTCGAAAGAGAAGGCAGTGTCAGAAGAGAGGTGCTTACAAGGCTGGAGGTGAGGCAATGTGATTGTTCAGATAGACTTTCAGTCACATATCGCCAACGTGACAGGCAGAGGCACAGGACTTGAATACAAACCAGCAGATCACAATGAGTGCTTTCTAAACTTGCTCAGGTAGTACCAAGTGAAGATGTGCCTACAGACACAAACCAAAATGGATGCACTATCAGTTTGCCAGAACGTGGCAATAAAACCCCACTGATGAAATATTAATGATTCCCTTTAAAATTTTTCTGTGTCTGACTTTGTAGGTCCATTATAAAATTGTAAATACAGAATTTACTGTCTGCATGTTAGAGTTTGTTACTTGCTTTTCTCTACATTGCATTGTGTGAATACATTTTGTCCTCTACAGACTTGAAAGGATGAGGTTTAGTTTGACACACATTTGAAATTGTTACCTCTTAAGAATCAGAGGAATTACTGGCTTCCATGCAGGCGTCTGTTTAAATAAAAGGTTGGAAATGAAGAATGGGCCATGCAAGCCTGCTGTCTAGCAGCTCTCTTGAGCTTAGTGTCAGCCAGAGATGGTGGAGTAAGCTAAAAGCCACCAGGTAATCAACTCAAGTTGAATATATGACTAAGTGATGAAAATTCTGTGTCCCAGGAACCCAAAGGTGCCTTAGATTCCAGGAAATTATCTAACTCTAGATGGGGTGTGAAGATTTCCTCTGGATAAATAAAAATATTTTTCTTAAGATTTAATTTGACTGGGAAGAATGTTACTTGCCTTCGTGAAGCTAAGATGGAGCAGTATCCTTCTGTCCTGTTTATGGCAGGGAAGCATGGAACAAACTAGGAGTAATAAAATCTTTCTCTCTGTACAGATTGTGAAATACTTTCCAGTTTGCCACTGCAGATGTCTCTCTATTTCAACGTTTATTTCTTCCCATTTTGGTGGCTCGTCACAGTTGCCATACTCTACCTGAAGGTGAGAACAAAGGAAAGTGTTGGTTTGTAAATGTATATCACATCAGACACCTAGAATGGGATAGAGCTCCCTGGAGTTAGAGGTTATTACAATGATTTGGAAGTTCCTGGAAACTGGAGGTTCTGGAGTGTTTGAATGCCAGTACAACACTGTCAGCTGACAGCACAGAGTATCTTCATTAAATCACAAACGGCACAGCAGAAATTTTTGCTATTCTTCCCTTGCAGTATCCTGCCTTATCAGATTACTACAAGTTCATCCTGGTCACCATCATGATCCTGGTCTCCCTGACAGAGCTCATTCGACTCTACCTGGGATACGTGGGCAATCTCCTGGAGAAAGTATGTTACCAGATGTACACATTAATTTCTGCTTTTTGGAATTTAAGGTTAACTGGCAGGCATTAGAGAGTTAAGTTGAGGAGATGGTTATTTCTCTGCATCTGCTATTCCCTTGGCATCGGCTTCCACTTCATATTGTGAATTCCAAGTGGTTTTCCCTCAGAAGAGAGCCCTCTCCTCCCTAAATCTGTTTCGTCTGAAAATAGAAGTACGCTTAAAAACACAGGATGTGAAAACATGAAGCCACCTCACTTTGCCTTTCCACATTATGTGCTGTCTTTTGAAAAATTAAAAAGAAATGTCTTTTCTTCACAAGATTTTGGATTTTTTCATCCCAGCTGTCAGGTTTTTAATAGGCAATGTCTCCCTATTATAGGTGCCTGAGCTGGCTGGGTTTTGGCTCCTGACTCTCCTCCCGCAGTTGCCTGTAATTCTCTTCTTGCTGTTTAATGAAGGTCTGAAAATCCACTCGCTGGAGCGAGCCGTCCACATCATCTTTGCCGCCTTCCTCACCTTCCAGGTGGTCGCGGCCTTTTTCGCCCTGAAAAGAATGGTGAACACCCTGGCCGCTCGCTTCCGCCTCACCGAGTTCCACCGGCTGGAGGAGCAGCGCCCCGGGCCTGGCGCTCCCAGCCTGGGCACACGCAGCAGCTCCCGGGGCTGGTAGGGCCCCGCTGCTGGCTGCAGGGCACGCCCCGTGGGGTTCACAAGGTAACGGAGCCCGGCACAGTGTTGGGGGAGTTCTGTTCCTGTTTTGTTGGAAGGTAACAGAGCCCGGCACAATGTTGTCATAGTTCTGTTCCCGTGTTGTTGGGTTGTTCTTGGCCTTCTTACCTCAGAGGTATTGAAAAATAGGTCTTGCTCAAGAGCCAGCGTTAAACCTCAGAGGCTGGAGCTCCTCTCTGCAAGGAAAATCAAAGCCAATTCCATTACTGACTTGAGTGGACTATTTGTGGACTGTCACTGAGTAAATGTGGAGAGTTTTACATGTTACAGAGTTGCGGTGTTTTTTAAAAAATAGAAGCCTTTTTCCTTACTGTTTGCACGAAATTCTTTTGTTTACAATAAATCTTTTCTATACTTTTTTGTGTTGGTACCAATTTTGTCTGTCTCCCAGGTATGTTGCATATATTTAATGTCTGATACCTCAGTTAAGAATAAAACAAACCAAACCCAAAACAAAACTCCCAAGAGATCCTGAGGCTCAAAAAGAACATTGATAAGATAGTGAACAAAGACTGCACTTTCAGAGATGGTCTTCCAGATAATTCCAGCACTTAGAAATTCCTTACTGCTATACTAGGGGTGTAATTTTAAAGGTATTCATACCATGAAACTCTTATGCTCATCTCCTTTGCATTAGTTACAGTTTTAACTATCAAGTCACAGTGGTGTAATTTTCCAGATAGAAGAGTAACAAAATTATAGCCATTAAAAAAAAACCAGTTTATGTCACTGAAAGGCAGAACCTGTTTTTCTCAAGCCAAGGCATATACCAAGGTTCTCTCATTCCTATTATGTGTATTAAAATCTAGACTATCTTCTGCAGTTCTGGTAACGGCTAAAAGTTCACTTTTTCTGTCAAAGAGAGATGGAGATCAAATGTTAAAATAAATTTTTCATCTGAATCCTTTGAGTCCTTTAAGCAGGGCAAGAGTTGTCAGTTTTGAGAGCTGGCACAAGCATCCAAACTGCCCAAAGGATTGGAAGGAATATGAATCTAACATGAAAAATGTACATTACAGTTAAAGCTGTTGAATATTTAAAGCTTAGAGAACCCCAAGTGAAAAAATGGCATTAGCTTTGTTTTTTACCGAAATGGTTAATTTTTCTTTCAATCCTTGATTGAACGGGACAATTACTTATACTATGTTTCCTTCATTTCATTATTATGAAACATATATTATCAGGGCACCTATCCATTTGTTTTTAAGCAAACTTCCATCTTGGATTGCCTTTTGCACAGAAAGAGAGAATTTCTGTAAGAGTCTCTAAGACTGTCTTTTAACAGCTAATGTAAAACATTTAGAGCCCTGTAATCAGAGCCTGAGAGGGAGACAGTGAGGTTTAAGCAGAAGTCAGATCATTTCAAAAACACTTTTCCAGCATTAGAACATCCTTGTCAAAACATTCATAACTGATGGAGGGAGAACATTGGACATATTTTTAATATCAGCCACAATTACACTACTGGAGAGTGCTAAAAAACAGGGCTGAAGGAAAGTTTTTAACACCAAGTACATGAAATGTAACAGGAAGCCGAAGAAGTCAATCACACACTAATGCTGGCAACAAGGAACTGGCTCAAAATCCTTGCTTTTAGTCATAAGGAAATGATGCATTTGGAAGATCAAATTGCGGTGCAAGAGAAGTGTCAGGAGCCAAAGACACAAGGACACACACCTCTTTGTGATGGGGAGGAGCAGGCGGGAGCACTTTGATGATGCGACACAAGAAACAGAATTTTTAAAAAACACTGTTAGAAATAGAGTTGCCTGGAAATGCTAAAGGTAGAGACCAGCCTGTGAGGTAAATGTATGAGCAGCATATTTGATAAACACAAGATCTCTGCATTCTCTCTTCTCAGGCTTCCTAACAGACCTGCTAGTCTATTTTTAATTTCATAATTATCGGGTTTAATTTCACCATTACCATCATTACTTCCAGTGGAGGAAGCCTGCAAGCACCTAAAACTAGCAGTACCTGCAGCTGCAGTTTTCCCCTGAGCTTCCTGCTCCTCATGCACCCCGAGACAAGAGCATAAAATAACAGCAGTGCTCAGGAGAAAAACAACAAAGCGAGAGCTACACTGAAACTTTCCTTCAGTTCCCAAACCTCACAAGAACTGGTGTGACATCAAGCAAGCAGAAAAAAAGAATACACAGGTAGAACACAAGAATTTAAGATTCAGCAGCACAAGTATTTGGGCAGCAAGGGGGATTAGTGCTTTTCCTACCCCCTACAGAATAGATGGAAACAAGGGTGAAAGAAAGCAACTCAAAAACACTGGGAACACGTCGGAGTTCATTGAGCAGCATCCAGACAGTTCTGAATGCAAACTGTACAACAGTGGCTCTCTGCCACACTTCAGTTTGTATCAAGAAAAACCCAAAATGTATTTTTTATGCTCTAGATATCTACCAGCAGCTCTCCCCTCACGATCAAGATCTTTGAGTGGCTAAAGCCTAGGAACAAAAATCAGTTATTTTATTTCATGAAGTTTACTGTCAGGAAAGGCCAACAGCCAATTTTAAGGGAAATTCGTACCAACATATTTCCTTTAACGGAATAAAAGAAATTAGGAATGGGCATATTATCTTAAAATGCTCTATTTTAGGTTACTGATCAATTTGAAGATGAGGAGTGTTTTGTGATCAAGGGCATAGCTGCCAAATGGTTAATACCTGAACTTGGCCTGTGTCCCTTGTCTAAAATAGACTTTGTAAAAGGATTTCTCTTTTTTTAATAGTTGCAGGACTTTCAAGAAGGAGAAATTAAATTTAGAAGAGGCTTCAAATGTGTGCCTTACTTAAGCAGATCTGATAAAGCAGACATGAGATAAGACAGATTTGATAGAAAACAGGCAATTGATAAAAAAGGGGGTACAGCATTAACCTTTCCATATCAACAGGTCACTCTTTACAATTGCTGAAAGAATTGCACCCAGAGGAATGAGATCATACATTTCACTCTTGTCTTTGTCTCTTATAAACTGGACTGGACTTAGAGTTTATCTTTAGATAGTTGATGAAGCAGGTAGAATTGGCATCATTACATGGTCTGATAAGATGGCCAATAGCTGGAAAAGGCTGCAGAGATCATTTATTTTGGAAAACAAATTTTTTTTCTGCTGGACAAAGGTCAGATAGCAACAATTAAAAAGAACTTTGTTCAGTGCTTCAAATAAAGATAATGAAGAGGTTTGCTCTAGGAGGCAGGCAAAGCTATGTGTAAGGGTCAGCTGATAAGAGCAAGAAAAATTTAAACTATAATGGAATAAATAGGTTGAAGAAGTGTAGCACTGAGAGAAAATGTGTGTGTTGATGATTGGTGCCACCAAAGGAGCCCGTGGGTACATGAAGGAGAGAATTTATTTCAAAAACAATAACTGTGAAAATTTACTAGCTTGAAATCTTCAGGGATTCAGCAGAAATATTATTCCCCCAGCTAAGCAGCAGCCTACAGCACACAGTTCCACATTCATTAAACACATGCAACTTTTGCAGTTCCTTATGGAAAAAAAAAACCAAACCACTTTTTCTCCTTCAGATGGTCCAAGGTTTGAAAGTAATACAGTCCCTGCAAAGCATTAACTGGCCAAGAGACATGAGCACAAACAGAGAATCTGTAGACAGAAATGAGCAAATCTGGCAGGTAGCTGCAAGGACAGCTGTGCCAAAGCCTGTGGCTTCCCTGGTGGATTGGGGAAGTATTAATGACTTCCTTGGGAGCTGCCTTGAACATCCAGTATTAGGGGAGGAGTTCCTGCAGTCCATGAAATAAGCCACTGTTGTTCTTTAAGGGATAGAAAAAACCCTTCTATATTCACACTGGTAGGCTCATGCTCTTCCCAAGTAAAATAACCCAGAAAAAATGCCTGAGCGCTCTTCAGTTACCACGCTCTCAATTTGCTGAAAATGCACCATCAGAAGAATATCAGATTTACCTGTTCCTAATCACTTGTACTGCTGGAGCTTTGAACAGAGCCTCTCATCCCATGCAGCCACTGCCTGTGGCAATCCAGAGTGATCCCAACCAGTCAATCCGTTTGAGCTCCTGTTTGAATTATAGAAAGGATTTTAGCATGGACATCTCTCTTCGTTTTGCCTTTGACCCTGCAGCCTTTTGCACAGCAAATATAAAATTTATCACAAGATTAAGACTTGCAAGAGCGGGATACTTGAGTATCTTCTGCAGTATATTAATGTAAAAGTCAACAATTAAATTATATAGCTAAGGGGCTCTGTATTTGATTTTTTTATTGTTATTGCTTGCTTTTAAAATGCCTAAATTTGAAGCAAATTCTTACCACAATCAGAAATGCAACATATCTTCCTTTTATAAAGCAGCTAGCAGTAGGTGAACAGCAAGACTTTAAACAGCACCTTCATTTTGAAAATCCTGAAGAAACCTAAATCTCACTCCATTTTTCTTTTTTTTCTTTTTTTCTTTTTAATTTCCAAATTATTCATCATGGTCAAAAAAGCATGTATTAAAACATGGGGTGCAGAAATATTTTGAAGCTGCTTCTTTTTCCTAAGTAAAACTGCATTAAAAAAAAAAATTAAATTCTCAAACCCTGCCAGGCACTCAGGAGTGGGTGTCAAGGTGATAATAAAAGGACTTTTTTTTTTTTAGGGAAATACTGATAAGGCAGCAGCAAAAGGATTAGCCAGGCTGTCTGCAGTCAGGGACAGTGAAATGTGACACAATAGAAACTCAGTTATTGAGTTAAGGACAGCCCTTTGGACACAAAAGACTGAAATGAAGAAAAGCTGTGGGTTGCTTTGTTCTTGAATATGATTTTTTTTTCCCAGAAGCATGAAATATTACGGTGGTAATGGAGATTGGAAAATAAGAAGAAAAAAAAACAAACAAAGAAAATTCTCTACACGTTTATTTAGAATGCACTGAAAGAGGAATTTGCTTCTAAACATCACCTGCAACAAAGCAACCCAACCAGTATGAGTAGGATGGGACACATTTGCCTGTGTCTGCATTTCGCAGGACACCTTTCAATTACAGTCACAGAGTCACTGAGACTGGAGAGCACCTCTGAGCTGGAGTTCAGCTGATAGCCCAGCACTGCCAGGCCCACTACTAACCCGTGTCCCTAAGCACCACATCTGCACAGGTTTTGACACTCCCAGGGACAATGACCACCACATCCCTGAGCAGCCTGTTCCACTGCCTGACCACCCTTTCAGTGAAGAGATTTGCCCTAATATCCAATCTGAACCTCGCTTGCCATAACTTGAGGCAGTTTCCTCTTGTCCTAGCATTTGTTACCTGGGAAAAGGGACTGATTCCCACCTCTTTCAGGCAAGGGCTCTGCCCATTGCTCTGCTGAATAAATCGTTTAGGCTTTTAAAAGTAAAACAATAATTTATTCTCTTTCAGCATTGGGGGGCTCAGGATGTTCAGAGAAGTTGTGCAGTGCTTTAAGCCATTTTCCTGCTCTGTTTTTAGTACCTCTGAAATCAGCCAGTGAGCAGGTGTTGTCCTGGGCCTGAAGGACCTTCTCCCCCAAAGCTGAAAGACTTCAGCAAGTCCTGCTTGCTCCATACATGGTGCTGCCCATTCTGTACCACCAGGTCACCATCCTGTACAAAAGACATGCAGAGCACAGATCTCCCCATACTTTATGGGAATCAGGCACTTTTCCAGGCACGTGCCACTTGACTCTGCAGAAATCCTGGTGCTGTTTGCATGCAGAACAGGCACACACAGCTGGCTCAGTGCTTCAGCAGCCTTGCAGTGACAGCCCTGTTATTTACCACCCATTTACTGTACATCATTAACACTCTGTAGGCTTTCTGACGCGCAGCTTGTTCCTGCTCTCCCTTCTGCGTGGCTTTGATGTGTTAGACACCTAAATGGCGCTTTTTGGGGCTATGTTCAGAGAGTACTCACCGTACGGTTTGTCTGCTGCTGCAGCAGTGGGAGCTGCAAACTAAGAAAAATGGAGGCACGGGCTTTGCTGACAGCAGTATGCACATGGATGCTGTTGCCTGGATCCTTTTAGGGGGGAAAAAGTTGGAAATATCTTCTATGGTGTTTTCAGCCAGCAGATGGGCAGGGCGTCTTTTCCTCTTACTAGCAGTGTGAAAAATCCCCATTGTAATATCTAGTGCCTATTATCCTTCCTGATAGCTTCCTGCTATCCCACTTCTGTTGGCATAATCAAGCACGTCCTTGCTGCAATATATCTTTCACATGTGCAGCCCACCCTTAAGAGAGCCATTTTGGCTGATTAAGCTCTAACTGTTGCACTTACTCAGCCACGTGCAGATATTTTTCTCTATCCTTATTTCCCCTTCCACCTCTCAGCAAGCCCAGACCACTGCATTTCCCAAAAAGCAGCTGAAGACACTTAAACTCATAATTGTACACCCCCACAGCCAATTGGCACAAGTCACACCAACAAGACCTGGGGGGGGAAATTAAAGTTCAAATGCCCAAAACAAATCAAGCTACGGCTAAGCTGATTAATTTCAAGGGCAGGTCTAAAATGTACATACCAGCACAAATATTTTGATGATCTCAGTTAAGAGACTCCACCTCTCTCCCTCTTCAGGGCCACAAAGAAAGTTAGGTCACTGCAAAAACATTTTGGACTGAAGTACTCCAGCAGGAGAATGCACCCTTCCTTGGGATTTTAGCTGTTAAAGCCTTATAAAGCAAAAACACTTGTAAAACAAAACTGGGATGAAATCAATGTATGCAGTAGGATTTTTTTCTTTATTCTCTTCCAAAGTGAACTATGAGAGCTTAATGTTATCCTCAGGGTGCTTTTAAGACTGACACCGAGACTGGGACACAAGTGATGCACAACTGAGGACAGATTTTTTTTGCCTGTACGTTGAATCCTGAGATTCATTGGAAAACTGAAAGCAGGAAGTGGGGACAAAGTGGCTGGTCATGGTGGTACTGCCTGCACGGCACCCTGGTACAAATGCCCAAATGCCACACAACGATTTGAGGGTGGGGGAGAGCTATAATTACATTTCTGCGACAGTAATTACATGTATTTCACACAGTTTAGCTGATGTGTGGTACAATAGGTGCTGTGAAGAATACTCATTTATTAAGTAATTTATTGCATAATAATTAACAGCTAATCACTTGTGAGTTAAGATGCTCTGGGAACAGACCCAATTCACAGTCTGTGCTGCCTCCCTCCAGGAAATACAGCTATTTAGACAGTGCTCCTCGGCCCCCCAAAGCCTCCATCCCTGCAGAGCCCCTGCCTGCATGCACACACATCTGCAGGTGATCACTGTGCGAGTGGCAGCAGCTCCAGCAGAGAAATCAAACTCTCAGGTGATATCCACAGGGCAGGCAGGGAGCTGCAGCTGCATCCTCTGGGAGGAAGAGCAGGCTTTTAGACCAGGCTAGGAGGAAAATGCTGTCTCCGGGCTTCAGTTCTCTGCTCTACCTCATTAATTTGAAGCTGTTGCAGATTTAACGCCACTTTATATATCCATCACCTCCCATTTCAGCACGATGGTGCCTGAGTGGGAACTGCCTCAGCCTCCCCAGGTTGTCACTGTCTGTCCCCAAACCTACATCACAGGATGGCTGAACCTGAAGCTTTCAGCTCTAAAGGTGCACAGATGCTGAGCCAGAGGCTTCCCAAGCCTGCCCTCCCCATGCCCCTTCCCTGCAGTGCCCATGGGCTTGCCTTGCTGCATGCCAGCCTGAACCTCCTGCACCTCCTCCAGCAGCCCAGCTCTGACTAAAATTCAGGGATTTAGGATCACATGGAGGCTCTGTACATCAGGAATGGCCATCCCACCATGTAAGTAGCAGCATTTGGGCTTTCAAACCCCTGGCGCTGGCTCTAGAAGGGTTATCCCTGGGGAAGTTCCATGGGAAATCACTGCTCAGAAGCAGCCTGAGCTTTCCAGGAGATAGGGGCTTTCCACATCATTCCCACATAATTTCTTAAATGCATATTTACTGCATTTTTTTTACAGTCATTCACTTGAGGGGGTATCACCCAGTCAGTCATCAAAATACCACTAAAATTTTCTGCACTTGAGCCAAGATGGCAAAACCCACTTTCTCCAGGGGTGATTTGTCCTTGGTTTGTGGTTGTATTACAACCTAGTGCCATTCCAACTACAACACGAAGCCACACTCCCGCATTTTCACTCTAGTAGCCTATGCCAGCACTCAGTTGGGGTGTCCTCCTAAATCCACCACTTTGCACAAGGACATCTGAGCTTCTAGAGATCTCCCTCAGCAATAATCTCAGCAATACACTCATGGGCAGCAAAGACACACAAGGGGTGTCCCACCTCCCTTTCCCAGCTCTTTTCTTGTTGCAGGAAAGAAAACCAAGCTCATGTCCAGCATCTCCCCTCACAGTGATTCTCCCCACCCATTAGTTGTAGCTTTCACTACCCAGGTTAAGGTACCAGCCACAGCTACCACACGTGGAATGAGATGTCTCTCTTTTTTCATGGTTTTTTTTAATGAAGTAGGTGCAAATAGGATGAGGGGGCTCCCACAAGGAACAGCCTCCACATCTTCTGTCCTAGCTTGGTGATTCCTGTCCAAGAGCTCTGTGGCCAGATGAGATTTGCCCTGCCTGCTTCAAAACCCAGGAAAAAAAGCAGTCAGATGAACTTGAAGCATTTGGGAAGAATGTGTGCAATCAGGCTTAATAAATGCCTTTTTAAAAAAAAAAAAATCAGCTGATGTTCAAATAGTGTTCCTCCCGGCCACTTCTAGGGAATGTCCCAATCTCCAAGTAAATCCTGGATCCTCTGAAACCTCTGCACACACCTCAGTCACACAGCAATAACGCATGAGAGAGCAGTTCCTACTGAAAAGAAAAAAATAATTTGTGGTGGCCCATAAATCAACAGAGTGTGTCATTTCATATGGCCAAGGGCTGTGAGCAAGCAGAGCACTGCACAGTGAGGTGACAAATTCATTTTGGATGTCAGAGGCAGCAGAGCTTCCAGTCAATCTCAGAATTGACCAAATTCAGATTTACAGATCCAGCAGATCTGTCTTGTTTTATTGTCTATTAATTCATTCCACTGCAGATGAGAGAGAAGAGCAGGTGCCAATACCCTGACCTGCAGTAGGGGAAGGAAGTTAAGGATAGAGTGCCTCCTCAGTGAGTTCACTGGTGGCACAAAGCTGGGAGCAGTGGCCAACACCCCAGAGTGCTGTGAGCCCTTCAGAGGGACCTCAACAGACAGCAGAGATGGGCAGGGAAGAACCTCCTGAAATTCAAGGAGGGCAAATGCAGGGTCTGCACCTGGGGAGGAACAACCCCAGGCACCAGCCCAGGCTGGGGACAAACCTGCTGGGAAGGAGCTCTGGGGAGAGGGACCTGGGGGTGCTGGGGGACAACAAGCTGTCCATGGGCCAGCAGTGCCCTGGGGGAACATTCCCCATGGGATCCTGGGCTGCATCAGAAGAGCATGGCCAGCAGGTCAGGGAGGTGACCCTGCCCCTCTGCTCAGCCCTGGTGAGCACATCTGGAGTGCTGTGTCCAGCTCTGGGCTCCTCAGGGCCAGGAACTCCTGGAGCAGCTCCAGCAGAGGGTGACAAAGATGATGAAGGCCCTGGAGCACCTCCCTTCTGAGGAAAGGCTGAGGGAGCTGGGCCTGTTCAGCTGGAGAAGGGACACCGAGAGGGGCCCTCAGCAATGTCTGTCGGTGTCTACAGGGAGGGGCAGAGGATGGAGCGGCTCTGCTCCATGGGGCCGGGCAATGGGACAGGAGGCAATGGGAACTGAGGCACAGGAAGCTCCACCTGAACATGAGGAAGAGGTTCCTTACTGTGCAGTGCCCGAGCACTGGGACAGATTGCCCAGAGAAGGTGTGGAGTTTCCTTCACTGGGAATACTCACGAACCTTCTGGACACCATCCTGTGCCAGGGCTTGGGATGACTCTGCCTGAGCAGGGAGGTTGCACCAGGTGATCCACTGTGGTCCCTTCCAACCTGACCCAGCCTGGGATTCTGGGAAGACAGCCCCTCTCAATTCAACTGAGAGAGCAGGAAAGGAAGGATGGGTTGGACTTCACAAGGCAAAACAGAGCTGCATGCAGCTCTCCTTTGGACACAGTGGAAAATAAAAAGCAACACTATTTGGGACTGAAATGGTGGATTTTTAGAAGAGGGAAAATCCTAGTATCTACTGCTCATGATGGGCTTGATGCCTGTATTGGTCCTGCTATTTCATACATGGATCACACACACTTTAGGTGCTTCCAATAAAAGCCTGATATCTCTCCCATGAGGAGCAGATGCTGTCACTTCCCACCAGAGAAGGAGGAGGGGCAGTCTGCCATCTCCAGCTCCTGCCTCCACCCAGAGCCCAGATGGACCTGCTGCTGCCGTGGGTTTGGCTGCAGAAAGTCCCGCCCAGGCACATCACTCCAGGCTTTCCTCTATCCCCTCTGCCAGAGCAGGAGCACCAGCAGGATAGGCTCTCTGGATGAAAAGCTGCAGGGAAAGATGATCCAGTGGGAGCCTCGTGCCTGGGCTACAGAGCAGATTACAGCTGTATTACATGAGCTGGCTTCCAACACAGGAGCACAGTGTGAGGCTCACCTGGCTCCTGGAAAAGCTGGAAAGAAAGTAGAAGCATCCATCTTCTCATGAGTTGCTTGGTTTTAGGATCCAAACCTTACCTAAGTGGGACAGAGCGGAGTTAGCAACCTGAAGAGCCTCCAAGCCCCTTTTGTGGAGGCAAGGAGGGAAAAGGGGAGATGGTGACTGACCAAATCCAAGGCCAAGACAATGACAGTGTTATTTCAGCCCCTGCTGCTTTTCTTTGGTCACAGAGAGGAAACAAACACGCTCTGTGCAAACGCATTAGTGGTTTCCTTCTCTTTACAATGGAAAATTACACCCACTTATCTGCCTCCTAGGGAGATGTTTGCATTTAATTCTCTGCTATTTACAAAATACTTTGAAAACCATGCATAGAAAAGGGTTGGTAAGAGCTGATTGCTCCACGTATGTCAAGGGAAGCAATGATCAGCATATGTCTTTGGGACATCCATTTTTCTGTTTCAGTACCCAAAGCTGGATGGCACTAAATCCCCCTCTGCCCTGCAAATGCTGCTTCCTCACCAATTCAACAGCTGAGATAAAGGAATTCCCCCCACACGCCTTTTCTCTGGGGTGGGAGAGGAGGATGGAAAATACTTATCCTAGAGAAAGACCCCAGGTCCCCTTTTGACTTCTCCACCAGTATCCTCACCTGCAGAGAAACCACAGCAGGATCTTTTCCACCTTTTCCTTCTAGGCTGTCCCTGCAGCACAAACCCTGAGCTGGGCACATCCAGCTGCAATCCGCTCCATTCAGCCCTCACCTCCGCAGCACACCTTGCCCAGAGCCGCTCAACAAGCACAGGGAGAGCAGCCCCGAACAGCTGCTGTGTGACCCAGGGACCCCAGCCCGGCTGTGCCCCACCCCGGGAGGGCTCCCCGGGCGGCTGCAGCCAGCGCCCTTCCTGCGCTTTCGGCGGCAGACAGCTCCCTCCAGTGGGGCTTCAGCCGCCGCACTGCTCGCAATTTCTGCCCAGGAAAGCGGGAATTCCGATGAAAACCCCACTCAAACAGACAAGCAGGATAAACTCCGAGTGAAACCCTACCAGCCCTTCCAGCTGCGGGACAAGCTGGGAAGGCAGCCGTGCTTTGCATCCAGCCGGGAGGACCGGGGCGGTGGTGGTGATTTTGCAGCTAGCATAGCCTTGCGAGCGCCAAAAATGCTGTACCCATCATTCAGTGAGTGGGGCACACCTGCCATGAACTGATCAGGATTCTCAACAAAACTTTAAGTCGAGTTCTGGAGGTGTTTCTCAGCCAGGCTGGAAGAAACACCCCTACAGCTCCGGCGCTTCCCGCAGAGCTCCACCTTAGGGGCAGGGGAAAGCAAGCAGCACTGAGCAGGTTGCAGAATAATTTTTAATTTCTTATATTAAGCACCAAAACATCTTATTTCCTTTTCTCCTTAAAAAAAAAAAAGTTTAATTTTCACATGCTGACAGTTCTGTGCAGCTCTTGAGCAGGGTAAATCAGAGGTGTGGAGCAAACACTTTGGTCACCAAGCTGAGCAAGCATTAAAAAAATTAAATTACAACATGAGGAACACTGTTGTGGGATACTCACGGTCCGTAAAACGCAGCAGAAGGGCTGGCACAGCCAGTGGTTGTGTCAGAAACTCTGGGAAATGCGGGAGCGGCTGCGCAGGTCACCGAGGCCCCGTCATCAGGGATTCCCTCAGAGGTGGCAGGCCGCTCTGGGAATGCCCATCCTGCCTGGCCATGCTGGGCACGGACACTCCAGAGCCACTCGGGGGGCCTGGCCCGCAGCTTCAGCTGGAAGGGCTCGAGGCGCAGGCACTGGCCCAGGTTGTGCAGCTCCATGGCTGGCTCCTCTGCAGGCCTGGCCGGTGGCTCCTCAGGCCTCGGGCTGCTCCTGTGGGGCCGGCCACGCACGGCCGTGACGCAGAGGACACCAAAGGCCACCAGCATCACCAGGCCGGCCAGCAGGGCTGCCCCCACCAGCATGTCGGCGTGGCGGAGGAAGGCGCTGATCCCTGCGAGAGAAAGGCCGCGGCCTCATCCCAGTGCCCATTGTGCTCACAACATGCCCCACATCTCCTCCAGGTGCTTCTGGGGTGCTCCTCCAGGAATTTCAGCATCATCCCCCTGCCACCCTCCAGAAACCCTCAGGCCAGCCTCCATCCCAGAGAAACACTTGGGCCAAGAGGCAGCCTGCAGGAGCAGCACAGGGATGGTGCTACCCCAGAAGAACCCTGGTAGAGCAAAGCCATTGCCAAACTCACATGCAGCTACACACAGACTAAAAGATCTGCTGCCATTCCCATCCAGGCCTGGAGAGACCCTCTGCGCGGCCCAATGGATAAAGATGGATTTATAAAATTATCTGTATTAGAATATCACAATAACCAGCTGATCTGTATAGGCTTAGACTGCACAAGTGGTTAATTAACTTGGAGTTGGTAGGATGGGCGAGAAATTATATTTGTCCATGAGCTCAGATTAAGGGTTGAGCCGCTGCAGGGACGTTGAAGTAGTTTTGGTGAAGTGACAGCAGCGTTTGGAGCACATGTTGCAGTATATTACTGTTTTCCAGGCTGTGAGGCCCCATTACCCCGGAAGATTGGATTAGCCACCTCTCATTACAGTCAAGCAACCACGTGCCATCTGCTCAGCCTTGTGTCAAATACATCAGGGGAGCTCTGGGGTAAACACCAGGAACATCAATGTCCTTCTCACCAAGATCTGCACAGGGTGACAGGAGAACACAGGGCACTCCCAGGAGTCACCAAGTGTGTGGATCACATCAGTTACAGCAGAGGTAGCTCACAAATCACCCTTGACCACACTTTGCTTATAACTTAAAGGCCCATGTGTGCCAAGTTGTGACCCTGATGCAGAGAAAGCAGCAGGCTGGGGGAAGAGAAGCTGAGACTCATGGAGAGGTAATATTCCCAGCTGGGAACTGCTTTGCAAGGGTATTATACATCCTTGCCACACCAGGCAGGGACACCTAAAGCCAGCATTCCAGTCACATCCCACATCAGCAGAGGTGCAGGACACCAGTGAAGGGAAGAGCCCCTTGCCCTCGTGTGCTACCCCAGGAAAACACCAGACTGCGAGAGAAAGCACAACTGCAGCTCCGTCCTCTACCTGATCGCGGAGTGCGGATGCAGAGGGTGCCGGATTTGGTGGGAGAATGGTCCTCGTAGTCCTCCTTGCAGCGGCACAGGTAGCTGCCCACGCCATTGAGGCACTCTGCCTCCTCCCCGCAGAGGCCAACCCCAGCCTGGCACTCGTTCACATCTGCAGCCGGGAATGGATGCCCTGAGTCAAGTCAGGCTTGGCATAAAGGAGTTTATCCCAGAAAAAAAAAATAAAGTGGCACACCCACCTTCAACGAACAGAGAAACGAGCTGCAGCTTCTCCACTCCCACCGAGGTGCCGAGCAGCTCCTCCAGCTGGGAGCGCAGGAGCAGAGATGTGTTCCTCTCCTGCGGCTCCAGGTGCAGCCAGAAGGTGAGCAGCAGGTTGGCATCACTCGTCCTGCAGGCAGGGGAGAGCCCGGGGTGAGGCAGGAGGAAAACATCACTGCAGGCCCAGCTCTGGCAGCCCATTTAGACCCTTCACCTGGGATTGTGGTGCTGCAAGCTCTTGCAAAGGTTGCCTGTGACAAGAGGCAGCTTTGCACTTGGACCAATTGAGAAAGGAAAGCCCAGGAACAGCTCTTCACCTGGAGCTAGGCTGAAGTGACCAGGTATTTGTGTAAAGTGAGTTGTAGTGGCAATCTGCAGTCCCAGATTAGCCTCAGCCAAGTGTGGCAGGGACCTTGCTGACAGCTCCCAGCTTACATCAACAAGAGCTGTGGCAGGTGCGAGTATCCTCATTTTCCTCCAAAGTTTAAATCCATCTTACACCTATATAGGCCCCAGGTAACACTAAGCATCAATTTTCACCATCTTTCCTCTAGGAAATATTTTTTTTTCTCCTACTTTCAGGACACATTACAGATAAAAGAAGAGGAGCAAACACATGTCTCTCCTTGGGGAAGGAAAATGAGAAGCCAAGACATGCTATCCCAAGAAATATTACAGGTTCTAGAAGTCAGCTGTCAAGCCAGCAGCACAGCACTAACCCTACCTTTTGACATCCTTTAACTTTATTTCACTGACTCTATTGGCAGAAAGTTTCAGGTTCTTCTGGATCTGCAAAGGAACAGAGTGACCAGCTCCAATTTGATGTTCAACAAGCAGAAGCATGACAGCTAGCAGCTTCTTTTCTCACTCTGTGTCCCCATCTTGCTCTCCCTCTTCACAAACCACCTGGGATGCATAGGATATCCCACAGCTCACTGCTCTGAGCCTTTTCTGTAGAATACTACTTGTTCCCATCTGCTTAGCTCCAGGTCAGCTCCCCCAGACACACAAATAACACAGTTTGGTCTCTTGTACTTCAAGATTTGGGACATCCCATCTGTTTTTCTCTACTTCTCCATGCCCAGACTTACATGGTTCTTCAGTGATTCAAAGAGACCCTTCTGGAACTCACTTCCACTGTGAGGAATCCAGTCTTTGGGTTTGATTTCAACAGTGACTTCAAACAGCACATCTACCAGAAGACACAAGATCCTGGCATGTTCAAATGCTCATAATACAAACAGGCTGCTTAAATTAGTTAGTCCTTAACAGCAACACTAGAACAGCTCCCCAAGGACCAGGCCAGTGCCACATGGGTATTTCCAGGGGCTATGCATCAGGTAGACAAGTTGCTGAGTAACAAGTGAAAATAAACCTTACATAATGCTCATTGATGAATACTAGAATTGATCTTTCTGTGACAAACTTACACAAAGCAGCAATACATATCCAATCACATTCACATGCCTTTAGCCATTCTGTTTCCCAAAGGTATTGTCATAATTAGCTATGGTGTCTAATAGCCCATTTCTCTTGGAATCCAGGCTGGCACAGATTGGCGAGTCTGCTGTTTAAAACCTATTTGTTCATCAATATTTCCCCTGTTCAGAGCTCAGGCTCTTTCTGTATCGACTCCTTTTTGCAAGCTGTTTCTGTGACTTGCTCTGCTATACAAGCCCAGCATTTATATTGTTTAGTTGCTCGTGCTCCCACATAAGAGGGTTTTGCTTCTCTCCCTGGTCTAAGGAGCAGGATTTCTACAGGTTTATGATCCTGGTAGTCATGGGACATCCACTGAAATATATTGGAGGAATTGAGGTTCATTCACCCCCATTAATCTTTGAAAAACCTTGTTTAAGTAGCCAACAAGACAGCATTTGTATCAGGTTTAGCACCAGGTTTCACCAGGGGAGATAGAAAGTGGCCAAAGCACAACTATGGGACTGCAATGATATCTTAAAAAATAAAATCTTCAAAGTGGTTACTACTCAAACAACCCCCACTGCTTTCTAAATGTAATGAGCAGGTGATGTCCAGCACAGCCTCCATCGCCTCACTGAGCAATGTTTTAAGACATGCTTAACTCGGCATGGCTCACCTCCAGGATGGTGCTGGGATTGCAGTCCTGTGTCATTCTCCACAGATGAAATTAGATCTGTCAAAGCAAGGGGAAGCATCAGACTGCTATAATTGATCTCCCACTAACGAGGGAGGAAAAGTACCTTAGGTCTGTGACACTTTGAAAGAAAAGTGCCATGTGCCAGCTCCTTCCTGTATTCTTTATACTGTAATTAAAAAATCAAGCTCTAAATATGATCCGTTCTCCTCTACAATGGAAAGTGCACTTTAGAAAGAAATCACCCCAAAAAACCCCACTTTCATTTCTGGAAGCAGATGAAGTGTTATCCCTGTGAAGCCACCAGAGCTGCCTTGGACCCCAGTGGAGCAAAACATCTTGTGCATTACATGCCAGCAAATGTAAAAAAAATCTGAATAAAATCTACAATGGAGGGGCAAGAACAGTTTGGAGGCGAGGAAACACCAATTGAAAACATCTTCTCTTCTGCCTTAAGGCAGACATTAAAACATATGAGTAGCTAAATATAAAATAGAAATATAAACAGTAGCTGTGTAAGTAGTCTACCATCAACTCCTAAACTTTCTTAGGAGACAAAAGCCTTTTTTCCCCTTCGCCAGCTTCTAGAGCTCAAACTCAGTGATCATGTCTGGGAGCACTATGACAGGCTACATAGGAATCAGTGCAAGACAGGGCTGTTTAAAACCAAACTGAGCATTCCCATTGCTTTGGGGATGAAGTCAGAGCTGAGAGGCTGGCTCCCCCATAGATAACTCTAAACACTTGGATTAGAAACCAGCCTGTCCCTGTTATGAGTAGCATAACCCCATAGCTGCTCATGTTACAACAGATAATCCTGCGTCATCTCAAGGACCTCCCTCCTTGGATACACAAATCCAGAGTGGCACCACACAGCCCAACTGAAGGTAACAGCCATGTCTACAAATAAAACCTCTTAAGAGAGTGCTGCATCACTGGAGCTGGATATTGCACATTGTCAGGCATCAGTTCAGCCACTAATAACCAAAAAAAATCACCTTACCAAAGAGGTCTTCAGCCCTTCCTCCCAGGGACACCGCATCAGCAGGGGTCACACCAGGAGAGGGGTAGAGAGGGGGTTTTGTGCTGGTGCTCAGTGGTGGCTGTGCCAGCGCTGGTGTCTGTGTGTGATGTGCAGCAGCAGCCACTTCTGAGGGGCTGTCACTGGCCTGATCCAAGGTAGGTGATGTGTCACAGACATCTGCGCTGCTGCTGGGCTTCTCTGAGCAAGGGGAGCCAGCTGGGTGACATGGGACTGCGGTGACCAGGGCACTCCCTGGCTCTGTGCCCCCCTTGGTCAGCTCCCAGGCAGGTGGCTCAGCTTTACACCCAGTGTCTTGTCCAGCTGGAGCTGGCTCCACTAACACATCATCTTCAGTTTCTCCGCCCTTGCTGCCACCATCCTTAAGGTTTCTTTCCAGTTTGGTTTCATCCTGGCCATGCTCACTCTGGTCAAGCTTGCTCAGGTTAGCACCAGACTGAGCATCTTCCGTGGTATCAGGAGAATGCTGGGCCTCCTCATCTGGGCTCACAATGCCAGGCTGTATCCTGCCACCAGCAGGTGCAGCTGGTGGGCCTGGAGAAGCTGTCAGCATGAACAATGAACCTTTTGTTAGCACTGTCCTCCAGCTCTCTTTTTCAGAGGTCTCCTGGGGAGCTGCTATGGTATCTCTTGAAGAACTCACAGTTTCAGGGTCTCTGAACACATAATACTGTCCCTTAAAATGTCTGTATTCATGGCTTCTGGAACCACTCCCTGACAGAAACAACACCTGGACCTCGGTGGCTTGTGCAGCAAAGATCAGAGTGCCTCGGTTGTGGCAGGCAAACACCACTTTGGTTTCCACACTTGATGAGACCCCCTGGAAGATAATCTTGTCCTGGTTGCTGCCACAGCCATCACTCCCCTGGAATCCTTGGACATAGATGACAATGTGCTTCTGGGGGCCTGCCCAGATGGTCCAGTTGCACCAGATGTTGGGTTTAATGTCAGCATGCAGCGGGAGGTAAAACACCCCAGACCCATCCCGGAAGATGAGGTGGCAGCTCCTGATGGGAAAGTACTCTGTCACCCAGGGAGGGCCCAGCTCTGACACATCAGGAACACAGAAAAGAAATATGTGATCAAAGGTTATTATATACACATATTATATATTACATTTTATATTATATTATATATCAGACTCTTAAAAGCATTGCAAATTGCCACAGGAGAGATGGCATTCAGACCCTCTCCTGCTACAAGATTTCTATAGTTTCATTCCCTGGAGACACATATCCAATCTACACTTGGAGCTGAGCCTCTGTGAGAGGCTGCATGAAGCAGAGCCAATACCAGCCAGCTCCAAGATGGACCTACCACGGGCCAGGCCAATGAGGAGTCCTCTCCTGAGGAGGAAGGATTGGCAGAGACAAGGTGTGATGAACTGACTGCAGCCCCCATTCCCCATCCCTGCTCAGGACAGGGGAGGAGGTAGAGAAACCAGGAGCAAAGTTGAGCCTGGGAAGAAGGGAGGGGTGGGGGAAAGCTGTTTTTAAGATTTGGGTTGATTTCTCAGTATCCTACTCTGATTTGATTGGTAACAAATTAAACTGATTTCCCCAGTCAAGTCTGTTTCGCCCATGATGGTAGATAGTCAGTGATGTCTCCCTGTCCTTATCGCACCTCACAAGCCTTTAATCACATTTTCTCTCCCCTGTCCTGCTGAGCAGGGGACTGAGAGCAGCTTTGGGGGGCACCTGGTGTCCAGCCAGGGTCACCCCATCACAGTTCTCCTCCCCAGAGAGCAGGTTGTGATTGCCAGCTGGAGACTGCAGGTGAAAGACAGCCTTGTGCTTGCCCCCTCCAAGTGCTTCTGCCTGCTAAAGATGGCTCAAGATGAGGTAAAAAATGCTGGGACACCTACCAGCTTGTCTCCCTTGCTGTCCTTCTGGCATCTGGGTGTTCCTGGGTACATCAGAGGGCTCCCAATGCTTTTGGTCTCTTGGCAGTGTTTCTTCCCATGGAGCTGCAGGGAGATCGGGGTGTGTGGGAGTGGTGCTGAAGGAGGCAGTTCTCCTCTGTCCTACACCCACTTGCAGAGCTTCTGTGGTTCTCTGCATTTTAAACCCCCCAAGAATGGAGACAGAAGCTGGTTTGTCACTAGCAGCACTGTCCTGCTGCTGCACAAGCACCACATGCTCCTCTCTGATGTCAGATAGGGAAGCTGGTGTCACCCCAGAGCCACTGCTGACATGGCCCTTGGGCCAAGTAAGCCCCACACCAGGCCTTGGGACAGTGACAAAGGCTGGGGAAGGACTCCTGGCCATCAAGCCCACAGAAGCTGTGGTTTCTCCTCCCTGGCCACCTGTTTCCCCCAGCTTTTGCATCCCAGGGCCAAGACATCTAGGGGACCCATCTGTGCCCAGTTCAGAGGTTACTGATGGATGGCAAAGTGGTGAAGGGGAGAACATCTTCTGTACCCCTGGGGAGACATCCACCCTTTGTCTGAGACTGACAGGCTCCTGATCCAGAGCAGCTGGTAGAGAGGCCACCACGGACACAGACTCCACTGAGGGAAGAAGAGGTGCTTCAGAGATTGAATCCAGAGAGCTGAAGTCTGCAGGGTCAGGTGCTGTGGAGGAGGTCACCAGCACAGGGATGGTTTCTGGTGCGAGAGGATCATCCATCCCTGTTGGAAAAGCATGTAGAGCCAACCCTGGTGCTGTGGGATGCAGCACTGTTTTCCTCCTGACAGCTCCCCTAAAACTTCCCAGTGGGAAAATATCCATGAGCTTCGTGTGTTGGAGGCCAGCTGTGCCTAGCTCAGGTTTAGGCATGGACAAATGCCCAAAACTGCTTTGGCTTCTCTCAGGTAACAGATGTAAGAGGTCCCTGGTGACCACATCATGGGGGCTCCTCAGGCTGGGCAGCAGGCCCTTGGCAAGACCATCAGCTGGGACACTTGCTTGGGAATGGCTTCCATCCTTGTCCAGGCTGGCTGTGCTGAGCTGGCTGCGTGTGGTGCTGCCTGTGCCCTCCTGGCTTTGTCCCATGCCAGGGGACAGAGACTCAGAGTGCGCAGCCAAGTCCAGGTGACTCGTGCCTGTTGGTTTGATGGTAAACTGCACATGGCCCAGACCTCTCAGGGTAGGCTTCAGGATGAGCTGGCTCCTCTCCAGACCTGCTGGCTGCCAAAAAGGTTCTGCTCCCCCCAGGAAGGCACCAAGCGAAGGAGTTTCCAAAAGCACGCTGTGCAGAGGACCAAAACTCACAGTGATGTCCTCACTCATGGAGACACTCTGCCCCAAGGTGTCCTGTGCTCCAGTGGGGATTATGCCCTCAGGGGTTCCTGTGCCTCGAGTTTCCTGAACTCCTGCCAGCTCAGACCTCAGCCCACAAGGAGCTTTTTCTTCCAGAACCTGTGTCCTTGCACGTTCACATGAGATAAGCTCCATAGCACTTCCCACAGCTGTAGTGTCCAGCGCGATCCCTGTTCCCTGCACCAGCTCACTGCTTAGCACCATGGTGCTGCCAAGGCTTGTGGTGCTATGTGGAGGTGCAAAGCCCAGCACATCTCTATGGTTTTTAGCCCAGCCAGACTGAAAAATACCATCTTGCTTTGGCAGTTCTGAAGCGAGAGTTGCAGACATCGCATCATCTTTGGAGGAAGATTCACCTTCCTGGTCTTGGAAGATGTAGTACTTCCCTTTAAATTGTGCACCTCTCTGGTTTGGCAAGTACCTCTTCAGCAGCACAACATGGACAGCCTGAGCAAAGGTGGCAAAAACGTGAATCTCCTTTTTCCAGCAGGCATAAACAACGCTGCTTTCCGCCAGGGAGGAGACGCCTTCAAACAGAATTTTGTCCTCATTTTTGTTGCAGGCCTCCTTAGCAATAAAGCCCTGGATATAAATGATGATGTGCTTCCTGGAACCTGCCCAGATTGTCCAGTTGCACCAAAAGCTTATGGGAAAGTCAGCACGGAATGCTGGAAGAGAGAACTCCCCATAGCTGTCCTTCAGGACTCTGTGGCAGCTTCCTACAGGCACATAGGCCAATATCCAAGGGGACTCTGGCTCTGGAAGACAAGAAGCAAGAACCAGGCTTTCCCCCAATTCCACTTCCAAAAAAATAGCTACCGTCTTTCTTTCCAGAAAATATTTTCAAGGTCCCAATTTTGGTGCCTCCTGCTCCTGTTTGCCAACTAACATGGAAACCCATCAGTGGGAGAACATGGGAATGACCCTTTGGAAAGCTAAAGGATCCCTGACCAAGGCAGAAGCCCTTAGAGCCTCAGCAGGAGAAGCAACATTAGTACCTCCCCATGGCCCTCAAAGAGGGAAACGGCTTCACTTAAGCAGGAAAAAGCAGTGTTTTCCAAAACCACTTTCTCAAAGCTAAAAGAGTGGCAAGTTCATGATAAATTTACCCTACAGGAGGCACAATTCAAGTTTGGGTTGAACTTTTGCCACTTGTTTTAATTGCTGCAGTGCATTGCTCCTGCCTGCAGGACCTGCTCTGTGGCAGGGATTCAGCAGCCACAAGACAGTCGCACAGGTTATCTCTCACATCAGCACTGATTTTTTCCTACCCCAGCACTCAGCAGTGATCAACCACATCCCCTTCCCTCTCCACAGCACCCCAGGGCCAGGTTGTTGCTCCTCATTTTCCACAACACTTGTGGTTGGCTTGAATTACCCAACAAATTCTGAGTTATTAAAAAAAAAAAAAAAAGCTGATCCAAAAACTAACTCTTACCTGGCTTAATCTTCCAATATTCCTGACGGGAATATTTCTTTTCCTATAAAGAAAAGAGAGATTCAATTGCAGGCCCAAGTACCAATTCCCAGTGCTTATAGCACTGCTCAGAGAAATGCCAACACCAGCCCAATGGGAAGGGAGCACCAAATCCAGCCTGGTGGATTGGGGTTTTGCCTGCACCTGGACCAAGCCCCAAGGTCACATAATTTATTCCATGTGATTATAAATCTTCTCCCCTCCCTACATCCAGAGGCACTGCCTGATTGGTGCTGTTGGATCACAACCAATATAACAAGAACCCCAAAACACAGCAAGCAAAGCCCAACTGTGCTTTAACCCCTACGGACCATACAAAGGAGAGAAGGATTTGTAACCAGGCAGGACACTGCACCCAAGAAGGGAGCTTCCTACAGGGAACTAAGTCCCCACTTCCCATCACTCACCCCTGGAGCAGCAGCAGCACAGCAGGGCCTCGGCATCACCCCAAGACCCTGCCCATCAGGAGCTGGCCCCAATGCCCAAGGCATCAGGAGCAGGGCCAGAGTAAATGGGAAGGGCAAGGACTTCATAGCAGAGGTTTACCAAGGTACAACATTAAAATGAGACCAAAAAACCAGAAAGAAAATAAAAGGAAAAAAAAAAAAAAACTCCCTCTCTCCCCACAAAATAATGCCCCAGGCAGAGCAAATGTGGGATCACTACCTTTCCCCACCCCTCTCCAAAACACATCCCCACAGCAAAGCAGAGAGGCTAGCAGCCCACTCACTCATATAGAGCCCTGCTTCACCAGTGACAGCAATTAGCTAATAGCAATTAGCTAATCAATGAAATGAGGCCAGCTACAACTTGTTAGGGCCAGACTAGCCCTTTCAGTTTGCTGCCCAAAGATTTTCCTGCACTGGGTGTTTGGGTGAGAAGGCATTTCTCCATTTGTAACACATAATGTTATAACCTGGAGTTAAAGTGATGCTGATACCCCAACGTGACACAGAAGAAGATCCCAAGTTGCTTGTTGTCTTATAAAAGGAAAAATATTCAATTACTGGAGGAGAGGGGAAAGAAAGCCCTAATGTGAGTGTTTTCATCACAACATTTTAACCACTTCTGCTCAAGGCTGTGATTTCCCCAGGGCTGCACCATCCTGAGACAGGACTGAGTGATACAGGTGAAATTACCTTCAAACAGAAGTAGGTCCTCTCCTCATCTACACTTACTAAAGCGTGGAAAGCAAATAGCCCAGGTGATGAAGTATAAATTATTAGATGCTTAAAATTCTTTCAGCTATAATAGTCTGATTTGTCATTAAGAGCCACACAGATTAGGCAGTTAGGCTGTTTGACATGCAGCTTTGACAATATTGCTTTTAAAGTGTCAGTCATCATTTAGCAAAATAAAATAAAAAATCCTTTTTGTTCTTCCAACTCATGGCAGCATGACAGGATGATGGATGTTCAGGGACAAACAAACCCGTGGGTTTTTTGTGGGTCAAACCAAGCAGTGCATCAGACCATCCCAGTTGTCGGGGTTTTAGCAGTATTGGAGCAAGCAACTGCATCCCAGCTCCCAATTTTTAAGCTTTTCCACCCACCCTAGTGTGGTCCCAATGACCAAAAGCCCAGTGAGACCCTGTAATACTTGCAGCAGAACAAACATCTTCCTCCCACAGCTCTCTGTCTGTAACTAAACATGTTCAAAGTGATCCCAAACCTCCCCTTACTGTCCAGGTGTGGTCAGACCTGCAAAACCCCTTTCCCACCCACCATAGAAACAGAGAATCTGGGAAAAGCACTCCAAGGGCATGGAGTCCAACCATTAACCCAACACTGCCAGGCCCACCACTGAACCCTGAGCCCCACATCTACATGGCTTAAATCCCTCCAGGTATGGAGTCTTTGTCCTTACGGGGGACTCAGCTTCCCAGATGTTAGCTGCGAGCACCACACAACTGGCACAAACAAGTTCAGAAGATTCCTAAAACACCTGGATGATGATTTCGTGGTACAGATACTAAGAGAGCCAATGGGGAAAGAGACCCTCCTTGATTTGGTGCTTGTTTGCAGAGAGGGTCTCACGAGTGAAGAGTGACTGGTGGCCATCTCGGCCACAGTGATCACAGAAACATCAAGTTTAAAAATCTCTGTTGACAAGAGGAAAAGTGCCAGCAAAATTTCAATCCTGAACATGACTTCAGGCTGCTCGAAGAAGAAGTGGGCAAGGTTCCCCAGTGTCGTGGGTTTGACCCTGGCTAAATGCCAGGCACCTATGACGTTTGCTTTCTATGCTCTCTCCTGCTGCAGCTATGCAGAGGAGAGGAAAAACTAACACAAAACACTGGACTTATGAGTTGAGATAAGATCACTGATAAGGGCCGCACGAGATTCAGGGCAAGAGCAGGCAGGAAACTTAAAGTTGCAAAAAAAGTGATTTATTAATCTAACAGAGTCAGAGGATAAATTGGAGATAAAAATAAGCTCTTAAGACACCATTTCTTCACTCACCCCTCTTTTCCCTCTTAAGGCACCACTTCTCAGCTCACCCCCTCCCTCCTTCCTT
>VZRL01001653.1:605240-640094 GCA_013397895.1 Origma solitaria | reverse complement strand
GGAAAATTTCCAGAATCTTTACTCAGGACATGCAGGAGCCATCTTTGTACCCCACCCTGTTCACTGGCAAAAACTGGGCCAGGCAAAACTACCACACCCAGGAAAATGTTTTTGCAGGTGCTGGTGTCCATCAGTGCTGGTCACCTTCTAAGCAACACCTCCTAAGGGCACAGGAACAGGCAATTCCTAAATGTCAGAAATCAAGGAGGCAGGGTGGAAGTCCGGCTTGGCTGAGCAGGGATCTTCTTCTGGAACTATGGCAAAAAAGGAAGCTGCATGCCCAGTGAAAGTAAGGTCAGGTGACATGAGAGGAACATAGAGATGCTGTTCACCCCTAAAGGGAGAAAATTCGTGTGGCCAAAGCTCGACAGGAGCTGAAGCTGCCCAGAAACGTGGGGGATAATAAAAACAGTTTTTAAAAATACATTAATAGCAAAAGTCAGTGCAGCAGTAGCATCAGCCTTTCACAGGTTGAGGGTGGTCACCTCACAAACAGGGACATAAAGGAAAGATGTTTAATGCTTTCTATGTCTCTGTCTTCACCACCAATGAAGGACTAAGGGGGTCCCAGTGCCCCAAGCCGGAGGACCATGGCTGTGAGTTGACCCTGACCTGCTGCTCGAGCTGGATCCCCACGAGTCTGTGGGGCCTGATGGGATTCATCTGAGAGTATTGAGAGAGCTGGCTGATGTCATCTTGAGCCCTGTCTCCATGATCTTTGAATGGTGTTGGGAATCTGGAGAGATCACAGCTAACCAGAAGCTGGCAAACATTGTCCCAGTTTTCAAGAAGGATGACCTTGGAAACTGCAGGCCTGTGAGTCTCACTTCAGTGACTGGGAAATGATGGAGAAGATTGTTCTGTGAGGTACTGAAGAACACCTGAAGAACAACGCAGTCAGTGGTCAAGTCCTGTTAATCAGACCTGATTTCCTTTTCTGACAGGGTAACCCACCTGGCTGATCAAGGGAAGCAAGCTGATGTAACCTTTTTAGATTTCGGTAAAGCTTTTGGTACCATTTCTCACAAAATGTCCAGCACACAGCAGGATAAACACACCCTGTGATGGATGAGCTCACGGGTGGGGCACAAAGGGTTACAGTGAACGAGGTGACGTCAGACTGGTCACCTGTCACTAGTGGGCTTCTGCAGGGCTTCATCCTCAGCCCCGTGCTCTTCAATATCTCCATAAATTACTTGGGTGCAGGACTAGGAGGGATACTAAGTAAATTTGCAGATGACACAAAATTGGGATGAGCTGTTAACTTCCTCCAAGGCAGGGAGATGCTGCAGAGAGACCTCGACAAATGAGAGAAGTGGGCAATCACCAACCATATGATGTTTAGCAAGGGCAAACGCCAGATTCTGCACCTGGGATGGGGCAGCCCTGGATGTACAGACTGGGGAATGAGAGGCTGAAGAGCACTGCCGTGGAAAGGGACCTGGGGATCCTGCTGATGGCGAGTTGGATATGAGGCAGCAGTGCCCTGGAGCCAGGAGGGCCACCCATGTCCTGGGGGGCATCAGGCACAGCATCGCCAGCCGGGCAAGGGAGGGATTGTCCCACTCTGCTCTGCACTGGGGCAGCCTCACCTCGAGTGCTGGGGGCAGTTTTGGGTGCTACAATATAAAAAAGATATTAGTGTTGAAAGGAGAGGCACAAGGATGACGAAGGGCCTTGAGCAGAGTGAGCAGTGGTTGAGGGCACTTGGTCTGCTCAGCCTGGAGGAGACTGGGGGGAGATCTCATTACAGTCACAACTTCCTCATGAGAAGAGGAGGGACAGGCACCGATCTCTTCTCTGTGGTGACAGTGACAGGACCCCAGGGAATGGCCAGAAGTTGTGTCAGGGAAGGTTTAGGTTGAAAATCAGGAAAAGGTTCTTCACCCAGAGGGTGGTTGGGCACTGGAACAGGCTCCCCAGGGGAGTGGTCACAGCACCAGCCTGACAGAGCTCAAGAAGGGTTTGGGCAACACTCACAGGCACTTCATGGAATTCTTGGAGCTGTTCTGTGTAGGGCCAGAAGATCGACTTTGATGATCCTCGTGGGTCCCTTCCAACTCAGGATATTTTCTGGGGACTCCCCCTCTCTTTTGGGCCCAACCCTCCAGACAGTTTTTTACCCAGCAAAGAGTACACTTGTCCATACCATGAGCAGCCAGTTCCTTCATGGGAATGCTCTGGGAAAAGGTATCAAAGGCTTTACTAAAGTTTAGGCTGACAATACCCACAGCCCCACAGGCTCACGTGTGCCTAAGTGGTGTAAACTCCCTGTAAATGAGGTTTGCCCTCCTGAGCATTGAACAACGTTGTGCTACCCTGGAAGATGAGGATCCTGGAAGTGAGCCCTGCTGCAGAGCAGGGAGGTCCCTGAGGCATCTTCTGGCTCATGAGGAGAACAGGAGCATTTGCTTCACTTTAGCTTAACAGGTGGTAGAGATAGTGAAACAAATCATATGGTCAAGTTTATTTTTTATGTGCTGGTATTTAAGTATTTGAGTGAGGAATCTTAATGTGGTTTGTTTGTTAGCAAGTCTTTAGTTTTAGCCTATCTCCATAAAAACATTAATTGCCCATTAGGATATTTGGCCCTTTTGACTAAATCTTCGTGCTCAGCAGGTGCTGATTCTTACTTATTTTGGGGTCACCTGGCCCAAGAGCATCTCTCGGAGAGCTGGTGGGCACATCCACACTGGCCTGAGCCAAGGTGCACAGATTCTGCACCATGGGGCCAAAACCCCCAAAAGGAATGTCTCAGCCTTTCTACCAGCTCCTGCACTCCTGATTTCTCAGGAGGGGATTGAGTCTCCCCCAGGATGAGCTGAGGGACCCAACATGACCTTTAGGAGCCTCCACAGCTGCTAAGGAGGACACAGCTGCCTTGGTTGCTGCCAGCGTGGATGGTCAACAAATTTAAGCTGATTTCAGCATGTGCTCAAATTTCCCCCCCAGGCAGCATGATATACCAGGAGCTCCTATTTACAACTGTTCTGCTGTCATTTATAAGGCACCACAGAGTATCTGAGAGCTTAGGGTAGATACATTTACCGTCTGCCTCCCTCTAGTGATTGCATTGCTAAATAAAGAGAAAGGGAAAATCACACTGGCCTAACAGTTACTTCTGATTTCTTTCTTAGGAAGTCAAAGTAACTGAACACTCGCTTAGTCAGAATTCTCTTATGCATCAAAAGCAAGTGGGAAGAGCTAAAGTAGGATCAGAAATTAGGATTTTGCTCATTACCTCCCTAAATAGGAATAACTAAGGTCCAAAACAAAGGATGAGCTAAAAGCTGCTGCAAAATAAACATTTTTTTTAATCAGGGATGAGAACATTTTTTAGGAAAAATGGTGACATCATTGATAAACTTTTTTTTTTTTTTTTTAACAGATTTCAAAAGCTGTGTTTCTTTAGAACTTAGCAATGTGCCCAGTGAAATTCCAGGGACACATCCAGGGTGCTCTTCTCAACAGTTCCATCCCTCTGAATGAGCTGGCAAAGGGCTCTGCTTGCAGGGGCTGCTCTATTATTTATATGTACATTATGTAGAACCAGATCCCTGTATTCAGTGACCAGAGATAAGCATCAGTTTAACTCCCATTGCTTTGTGTCACTCATTAAAGTCCTGTTTCTTCGTGTCACTACTTAGCCAGATTGATTTTAGGTCTGTTGGGGCCAAACATGCAATTACACTCTCAGATACAATTAAAGGAAAGGGATTTCTCAGGAGCTGATGTTTTCCTTAAACAGGGAGCTGGCTTTCCTTGATCACCAGTTGCTCTTCATTGATTCAGCTGCCAGTCCTCTGGGCTGTGCTCAAGGATCTCTTACATGAGTGATGCCATCATGCTCTGGTTTATCACAGTGAGTGTTTGACCCATGTTGATGGTGGACTGTAGTACCAACAAAGAAACTGATATATAGTTTAAACTCTGCACTTTGTGGGATTTTTGTAGACTAATAGCACAGATTGTACACCTGCAAGATTAGTAAAAATCCTAGTAGTGGTTTTTCTCTGGGCTTTCTAGGCACCTGTTTCTTCTTTATCTCAACCTGAGCATTCGTGGGCACTATTATTTAACCCCAGTGAGAGAGGTTGGACCCACTACTGCATCCACAAACAAGAGCTGCTGGTCCTGACCCAGTTCTGACCTCCCACCTCACCTCAAAGGATGCTCCTGCTCCCCAGAGAAGCAAAACTGGTTGCACCAACACCTGCAGTCAGCTCCTACTGCAGCTGGAAAGGAGAAATCTGGCTGAAAACTAGTATGGCTCAAATACAATAAAATAAAACCCACCGATAAGTCCAAGTTTAACACCCAAGCTGCAATATCTTGTTTAGCCCATGAGGGCATCCTCAAATGTTGACAAAAATTCTTTTCCTCATGCAATTATCCCGCACAGGAGAGGGGAGTTCATCAGGTGCATCCTGCTGCCAGAGACAGCATCTCCTTGACAACTTGCTATGCAATTTTTGTTCATTATCAAGGCAAGAAAAATATCCCTTGCTTTTTCTGTTTTTTCCTTGCAGGGTGACTTTCCTTGCTCCTTCAGCCTAATGACTCAGAGCAGCCACTGCTGTTGATGAGAAAATCTGCTTGCACCCAAAAAAGAAGATGAAACTCACTGAGGTGGGTTTGGTGAGGTGGTTTGCCTGGCGATGAGAGGGACAGAGCAGCCATCACCCCAGCCAGGGATTTATGCCCTCTGGTCTCTTCTGGCAGGGGCAGACATTGCCCTTCCACCCCAGACCAGAGGGACAGTGGCAGGTGTGAGGGCTGATGGCCATCTCTTCAACACCAGCAAATTCCAAAGGCAGGGCTCGCTCGGAAGGACCAGCCCTAGAGGACCTGGGAGGGCTGGCATTGAGTGGGGCACGGACAGGCTCATCCCATTCCTGGAACAGCTGCCACCTTCTGCAGCAGGAGGAAAAGGAAGAACAAAAACCCTGCAGCAGGGATGCCGCAGCCACCGGTCCTCATGCCCAGCCGGGCCACTGATGCTGGTGGGAGCAAACCCCAGGCTGCAGGCAGCTTTGTGTCCTGCAAACTACTGCAAAACTGATTTTTATTAAAAATAAAGAGCACACAATACCGAAGTGGTTGGCGTTTTTCTATTAATCTCTCAACAGTCAGCTGCAAACATAACAAATCCTCTGAAACAGCAGTGGGGAGCCATGTACCAGCTCATTCCTCCCTGCCCCCTTTTACAGCTAAAAATAATCAATAATGGCTGTCCGAAACAGGGAGACCAAAGCAGTTTTACAGGCTGTGGCATCATGACTCACATCTTCATTCACTCACTGGCTGGGCACAAAACAAACCATGGGGCTCTGTTTCCCAGCAGCCGCGCTGGAAAATCACCTCGGAACCACCAGGCACCTGCATGGAGCTCCTGCAAATCCTTCCTTCTGCCGTGATGCTGCAGGGGTGCTTCGCCGGTAAGAAATGACAAAAACACTGCTGCAGCCAGGGTGAGAGTGCCATTATTCCCCTGCTTTATGCGAAGAAGGGCTAATTGACCTCCTGGGAGCGAGGAGCCCCCGGGAGGCAGCTGGGGTTGTTATTCTGCTGCTAATTGCTGTTTTCAGCCGCCACCGGCGGCACAAGGGACTTGTTCTGCGCGTCCCGGGGTGATGGCAATGGTGATGGTGCTGGAGGAGTTTTCCATCCAAATCCCCATCCAAAGGGGCCACCCTCCTCCCGAGGCTGCCGCCCTGCTCGGGTGGGTCCATCCTCTCTGGTGCACATCTGCATGCAGCTGTTTTCCCTCGAAAAGCAGCAGCGGCACCGAAGGAGAGCCAGCAGCAGTGCAGCCAGTGCCCATTCCCTCTGCAGCGGCCCGACCTGTGTGTGGAGCTGATAACAAAACCCAGCATTTCGCACTCGGCTCGCTGCTATCTGCCTCCCACCGCCTCGAGGGGGATTTTGCTGCGGAGGGAAAGAGGCAGCCTCGTGTCTCTGGGGTGGCACCGCCGTGGGAAAAGCCTTAGGGACTTTCGCAGCCTGCCAAAAACAAAGAGCTATACTGCACCTTTCTGTCCCGGCGTAGGGAAGGTGGTGGCGCGATGGCAGCGCAGTGGGGGGCAGGAAAGGGACGCGCCAGCAGCCGCCCCAGACTTTCAGGGTGACTGTACGGCCCTGGAAGTGAGAAATGTGGTTTGGCAGCCGGGGGGTCCCCCTCCGTCCCCCTCCCTCAGCAGGGGAGCCCCCCTGTCCCCCTCCCTCAGCAGGGGGGTCCCCTTGTCCCCCTCCGTCCCCCTGACCCCCTCCCTCAGCACGGGGGTCCCCCTGTCCCCCTCCGTCCTCCTGTCCCACTCCCTCAGCACGGGGGTCCCCCTGTCCCCCTCCCTCAGCGCCGCTCCCCTGCAGCCGCGCCCGGGGCTGTGAGGCAGCCACGACGCTCCGCTGTTCCTCTCCGTGCTCGATCATTATTGCACAGCTGGGGAGAGGGAGGGGGATCTTGGTGACACCGAAACTACGGGAAAAACAACCCCCCCAACAACATTTTTCATGTTGGAGAGTCAAGGCATTACTTTATTATGTGGCCAGGATGCTGTTCTGGCCAGGATGTACCACAGAAATCATCTCATCCACACAAAGCCCGGGTGTGCAGAGAAAATCATTCCATGGCACATGGCTTTTTCTAGATTTTTCTGATATTTTATACAGTCAAAACTCATAGAAATTAATTGGGTTCATTGGTTCTAAGTTACGTAGTTTTTAGTGTTCCGTTTCTTATTGAACCCAGATTTCTTTGCCTCCGATGCTAATTAAGTCTTCTTGCTTATTTCTCTTTTCCCAGACCAGGTGTCTCTGACCAGCCAGAGGTGAGGTTTGGGGCTGATGGCCCTTTATCTTTTGGGCTATTCCCAGTCTGTTGGTGTGTAGAGTTCATCAGACCTCACCTGGTAGAACGACGCCCTGGAAAGAAAATTCTTTTCCCGGGGCAAACAAAACCTTTGAGTAAAGTTATACAAAATTTTTAAACTGGTATATTTTCCAATGCCGGCCTCTCTATTATTAAAAAAAAAAAAAAAGGACAGACCTCGGGGGGAAAAAATAAGCAAAAAATAGACGAAATAGATGCCACAAAGCCTGTGGCCAGATTGATGGGATTTACTCCCAGTCTTGTCGGGAATGGGGTGCCAAGGGCTTGCACGGATCCTGTCCTGATGCTGACACAGGTCCAGTGCAGGCTGCTCTTTGCCTTGGGTGATTCCAGTTCCAGGCCACTGTGGCTGGGTCTGCAAAGGGCCTGACCCAGCACAGCTCCCTGTGGCGCTGGCGAGCCTGCCTGGTGTCATGGAAAACATGCCAAGAGGCCCTGGAGGAGGGATTTTCCCAGAACTCCTGCATACATCCATACAGCCCTGGTCAGACAAGCTCCCTGGGGTAGCACTGACCCCATGACCTCAGCAAGGGCTGTTACACACACTTTGGGGAGGTGGCATGGGGTCCCATCGCTGGAACTTGGGCCAGGTGTGTGCCCCGAGCTGGGGGCTGTGACTGAAGGTGGGTGATGGTGAGTTCTGCAGGGGATATTCACTGCTCCACATGCAGACAGGCAGAGTCACTGAGCCAACTGAGTGCTTACCTACCCCAGGTGCATTCAAACTTGCCTCACCTGGGCTGATAAACCTCTCTTCCCCTCTGCTTTGCCCTCACGACAGTCAGCAGCTGCTCCAGGAGCTTGGCAGTGCAACTCCCTGCGTGCAAAAAGGTTTCAATTCCGACGTGATGCTGCTGGCTTCACTGGGCACCCATCAAATCTGGGACTGGAAGGTGCTGGAGGAAGGCTGGGGTGTGAAAAGAAAAAAAAACCAAAGAAACTGGTGCTTTCAGGATGATGTTACAGTCAGGAAGCGGTTTAAGAAATGGTGCAGGTGTTCGAATTGAGAACATGGCACCAGTTTCTCCTCTAGTGCTGCTAATTGTGCATGGTCCTGGGGCACGGTGATACTTTCCTGGTACGGAGCTGCCACTTCCTGCTCTTGCTAAAGACTCTCACACAGAGGAGAAGGGAAGGCAAATGCCGAAAATCCAACACACAAATCATAAAAATGAGGACAAATCCCAGCTCTGCAAGGCTGCAGAAAGCCCTGCTCTGTACGCCCACGCCACGAAGCCCCTTGGGAACTACAGCAGCAAAGGCAATAAAAGAGATGGATTCTTCTTCCTGCTCTGTGCAGGGAGCAAATGGCTCCCAAATATTGTGCCTGGCAGCACTTTCTTCAAAATCACCCAGACGTGAGCCATGGTGCCTCCAGGTTCAGACAAAAGCCAGATATTTTGGTGGAAACCCCTTGGGGAATGGGATGCTCAGAAGAAATCTGTTGCACATACTGAGGCTGTACAGCAAAGCCAGTGGCAAAAGCCTGCCTGATTTCAAGGCAGACATGAGCTCAGCCTGAAAGGTCTGAATCCCAGATGCTCTGTGTGTGCCTGCAGGGAGGATGACTGGGCCCTTGCTGGCTGCTGCCATCACCCTCAGCATCACCTCTTGGAGGGCAAATCAGAAACACATCCAATTCCTCCAGCAGGGTGTTCCAAAGACTGTGCCACCAACATGAACATCCTCAAACAACAGACTGAAGGGTAATTTCCTCTCCCTTCAGCATGAACTCTCTTTTACTTCTGTTAATGACTTCACATGAAGGAATCCAGATGTTGAAAACAGCAGCCAGGCCAAAGAGCTGGCCCGTGTCCATGTGTGACACTTCCCCTCTCTCCTGGTTGGCTGGGCTGGGAAGCAGCTTGGGAGCAAAAACCCAGCTGAGCAACAGCTTGCATTGGCTGAGCTGCCAGCAGCCACAGCAACTCACCAGCCAGAAGGAAAAATCCCACCTGGAGTAAGTCAGAATAATTGCTGGTTAAAAAAAAAATAGCAAACATTGCAGCCCTTCGTGGCTCTGAGAATTAACATTAAATTTTAAACAAGTCAGTAAGAGATGTGCTTGAAAAGTGGATTTGTAAAATGGTAGCTTGGTCACCACTTCCGTGGGTCTCTGTCCAAAGCAATTGGGCCGTGAGTGCTGCAGGGGAGGCTGCTCCCATCAGCCACCCACGCTGAGCCAGGGAGGATCTCATGCCGTGGATAACTCTGCAGGACCCAGCTCATCTGGTAACACATATATAGGGATTTCCAACAAATAGCTCTGTCGGCAGTGGAGCAGGACCTTACATCCCCTGGTGAGACTGGTTGGTGTCTCATAGCCACCAGCACCCATCAAAAACCCTCTCGGCTGGGGCATTTGTGCTCAGCTGAGCTGATTTTACAAGGCTTTGGGGTTTCCAGCCCTGATTTGGATGGAAATGGCTCACCTGCTGCCCCCCTGCCCTGGCACCCTGCTCATTCTTTAAGTGCAGAAGCAATTTGCAGCCAGGCTGATGGCAAATGATCCTAATGAAAAGAAGCTGCCTCATACCTGTAGATAGGATTGTCTATGCAGCATTTTGCCCTAAGAGAGTAAAATCAGAAGACAGAAATTTTCTTTAGGCATATAGAAAAACTTACAGTCTCAAATCTAAAATCTACTGACACACCAACACAATTGGTTATAAGGGGATGGTTTAGGGTCAGTCAAAAAAACCTCAGCACAGGGTACCTCAAACAGCTTTAAATATCTTCCCTTGCCTCCAGCCACTCTGGAAAACCCTCTAGCAAAAGCCGTACACTTCATATCACATGAAGCCCTTCAATCCCACTCTATCCTCACTCTGCCAGACTCTGATTTCTCTGCCAGGTTCCTCTTTGTTGGCCTGCCCAGGCTCTTGCTAGTGGCTCCCCCCCGGCTGGGTTTGTGTTGTATGGCCACAGAGAAACGCGGGTTAACTTTCCTTGCTGAGCAGGCACCGAGCCGAATGAAAACCTGTCTGTGACACGGAGTGAGTGGAAGCTGGGGTGCCTGTGAGACCACTGGAGAGTGTCCAAAGGATTGCCATGAGGATGGTGAAAGCTCTGGAGGGGAAGCCGTGTGAGGAGCTGCTGAGGTCACTTGGTTTGTCCAGCCTGGAGGAGACTGAGGAGAGATCCCATTGAGGTCTTCACCATCCTCACTGGGGGCAGCACCCTCAAGGCCGGTGACGGTGATATCAAAATCAGCCAGAAAATAAACTTTCCAACACAGTTTGAAGCATTGGAAAGCTGGCATTCTTTATCAGCACTGGACACACAGGAAGATGTCTATAATCTGCGGTGTGTGGCGAGGCTTTACAACACGGTATTTATTCCATCATAATCATACATATTCATTACAATGTGCCTCCTAGCTAATACATAAACATCACTTTTCCTAGAACTGATTTTCATGCGCTGGCCTCCTACTGGAAGTTCTCTCATGGTCCTGGAGGGTCATCTGTAGGGGTCTCTGGTGGCTGTATTCACTGAATCCTTCAATGTTACAGGTGGCCTTTCCTTGATTTTTTTCTTTGGACATGCACTGTTGCCTCCTGTTACATAACTTGCCAAAAAACCCACTATAGACCTCATTGTCTGTTTCTCCACAGGTTCCAGCCACATTTATCATCCTGAGTGTGTAACTTTACATTCTTTTATCTCTTTTGCTAGCTAGTCTTTAAGCTCCACCCAGCAACTTCAGGGGAACTGAAAATTTCTGTTTGCAATGCTATTTAATCAACAGGATTCCAGGAAATGGTATGAAGCTGCAGGGGGAGTTTAGGTTGATATCAGGAAAATCCAGTGCCTGCTGTGTGTATAAAAACCCATAAGTTTTTCCTGTGCTTCTGGCTCGCTCGTGTTGAAGACCCTCATTTGCTTTTCCAGGCTACTCTTGATTCCATAGCCCCCTCTCAGGCCTTTCTTCAGTCATTTCTTTCTAAACCCAAGCCTCACACCTCACACAGACTGAAGCTGCTACATGTGGGTCTCTGTGGTCTCCTTCTGCACCTTTTGCAGCTCTCCGCTGTCCTTTTGAGATGAGGAACCCCAAACTGTGAGCACATTGAAAATATGGATGGACTATGGATTTACTCTGTCAGCCCAGTACGATATGACACAGCTGGTTTGAGCTCTTCTAACTCTTTAATCTGCTTCTTGAATACCAAACTGGTTTTCCTCCAAGGGTATGTTTATAAAGATTTTCAGATCTTAACATGAACAAAAATTCCCTGGAGTTGAGGCTGGCATCATGTCACGCTATATATCGCTATAAAAGACAAATTCCAGACCCTGAGATATTCAGAACAGACCAAAATAAAAGGAAGAAACTCGGGGGGAATTTAAAAAGAAGTAGGTAGGAGAGATGTTCAATGCAATGTTAAAGCAGCACTGGTTTATTCAAGCAAATGCCAGCTGACCAAATGAAACGCTGATTGTTTTCTTCTGCATTTTGGGCTCTTTCCTTTCACAGATCTCCCTTCTGGGGAGAGAAACAATAACATCAGCTCTGGAGCAGCACATTTCTCTGCTCACTCCCACTGAACTACACCCACATGGGAGATCTGGTGTCTGTTTAGCCCCCCAAGGACATGCAAGGTGTAAACACGAACCTACAAATGAGCTACCCACGGTGGTTTTGAAACTGCTGTGCTTCACCTGAAATCATGGACAAGATACAGACCCAGGTGGGGAAAAAAAAAAGGTCTCTCAAATATTTCTGTGCATCAGATGCAGGCAGGTGAAGGGCATCATTTACTACTTCAACTGCTCCACATGAGGCTGGGCTCAGCACCATTCCTGCCAGAACCATTCTGGCCAGGACTATTCTGGCCAGGACTATTCCTGCCAGGACCATTCTGGCCAGGACTATTCCTGCCAGGACCATTCTGGCCAGGACTATTCCTGCCAGGACCATTCCGGCCAGAACCATTCTGGCCAGGACCATTCCTGCCCAGCTGGATGGCTGAGGAAGGGCACAGCTGCTTGATCCCAGGCATGATGCAGGTCTGAAATCACACTGGCCTCCAACACCTCCTCCCAGCCTGGTGAAACTGGGAGAGCTGATGACTTTGTCACCTGGGCTTCTCCTGTTTGCTGCAGTGCCCTGGGACACAGCCCTGCACATTCGCCAGTTTGGAAGGTGAGGAGAAACTCTCCTGGACTGAGCCTCCTCTCCAGACAGACTCCATCACAGGATGGAATACAGAGATGGATGTTCTCTAGCAAACTTCCCACTTAGCAAACGTGGTTTGAGGATTTTCTGAACAGAGCTGCGCTGTCTGAGAGTCTCCCTGTCCCCGTCTGACCTCGGCAATCTCCTACAGAGATCCAAGTTCATCCATATCCTGTTTGGATGAGGGACAACAGAGTGTCACTGGACTCAACCACAGCTTTCTCCACTGAGAGGTTAAACAGCAGCAGCTCCCTTTGCTTCTCCAGGCAGGAGGCACAGAGAGTTACCCAACACAAACAGGGAAACAATTCCATCCAATGTCCTTGTTCTTTGAAGCCACACGAGGCAAATTACTGAATCATAGACACGGGGAATGAAGAACTCTTATAATTATTAAGTGCCATTAAAAATTCCAGTACAAAACTCATCTGTGTAATTAGGTCAGTATCAATTGCCCTGATAGAATGATTCAGGTCTCTCTGGCGTCAAACGCCAGCTACATACAACAAATATCCTCAAACAGGGAAAATCCAAAATGGACCAGCTGGAAACAAGCAAAAATAAATCTGGGAAACGATGTTACACTCTTAACCACCCACACAGGTCCATGTTCTCTCCTAAAACACATTCAGAGTATGGAAAAAGCACAGGCAGGCATGGAAGAACCCTCATATGTGCTGGAGCTGCCTGGGAAGTGGAATAAGGAACCAGGCATCATCTGAGATTTCGCACTTTGGGTCCATGCCAGTTCCTCCTCCCGACACACAGGCACATATTTCACTCCATTTTCCAGCAAGCAGTCACAGCTCCGTCGCACAGGATGGCTCAGGCAAGGCAGAGCAGAGATGGGAAACAGAACAAATTATGGCATAAGCAAATGCTATTTCAGTGTGGCAAATCGAAGGATGTCAGTGCCAAACTTAGATCAAATGAGAATATTTTTGAAAAGTTTTGAGATGCTTCAGTTAGAGGTCCAAAGACAATCCCCCCCCTCCCCATAATGCCCCTGCTGTGGCATTCACTTTCTGGCAGCTCTGAACCCAATTTTCCCACACTTAATTTGCTTTCACTTACAGCTAAAATGGTTCCTCTTGCTTCCCTGTGAGGAATAAAGCACAGGAAATAAAGACAAGAAAGCTAGCGAAGAATAAATGGATATTCAGCATTGAATAAGACCTGAGAACATGTATCCCATGAAGATGCATTTCATGGAGGGAAAAAACCACCCTATCCAATGCATATGTAACCACCGAGCACCTAGAAATCTTCAATTTTTCCTCTCATACTAAAAGATCACCAGGGTGTCAGGTTTAAGTTGTGTCACTGACAACCCTACCAGCAACACCCTCTGGGGACAGTCCCTTCCAAAAAGACACTAAAGATACTCCTGGTGTCCTCTTGTGCCCACTCCAAATTGCAGGGCAGGGAGGAGGCAAAAAATCCCAAACAAAAACAAAAACAGAACAAAAAAACCCCAAACAAACAAAAAAACCCCAAAACAACAACCAAACCCTCCCCCCCAAAAAAACAACACCTCCCCAAAAAAACAACACCCCCCCAAAAAAACAACAACCAAAAAACCCCAAAAAACAAACAAAAAAAACCCCCAAAACAAAACAAAAAAACAAACAAAAAACCCCTACCAAATTTCTGGAAGATAATTTTATCGCTTGTCACCAACCATTGTAGTCTAGAAGAGGCTTCTAATGATGAAATGCTCTCAGGAGCTACTAGGGACATTTTTTCCTCCCTCTGAGGGGCTGGAGGGCCGATGCAGCACAGCTCTTCCTTGAGCACACATTAGAACAATCCAGGTTGTATTTATATGGAGAACAGATGACAGCTCCAAAACCAAGGACAAATTCCCAAACCAGCTCCAACAAGGAACCTCTCTGAAACCTGAAGGGCACAAACAAAGCTCACCTCTCTTGAAAGTCATCCAATTTCCAGGTATCACAAAGCGTGGCTTACGTTTCAGCTTTCTTGATAGTGATACTCATCATTATCTCCTGCTGAGCATCATTGCTGCTGATCACCTGGCACTGGGTCAAAATCACGTAGGACAGATTTAAGAAAACCAACAATTCACTGTCCTCTCTGGCATTTATTTTCTCATAAGCAAAGTGGTCAACAAGTAACAAGATGATGAAACTTTTAGGTCCCTTGGGAAGAAGCCAAACCTAAAGCAGAAGTCCATTTCCTCACATATTAGAAAGATTGAAAGGGAAGGAAAATAAAACAAATTCCTTTGGGTTTATATCTTTAAAATTTTCTCTCATTTCCCACTGTGCCTAAATAAGATATCCACTGAAGTGAGGGTTCATTTTTTTCTTCATCTAAGCTCATTTTCTCCTACCCTGGGAGTTGCTTACCTGGATGCTTTTTAACAGGGGTAGTGGGGATTTCCTCCCACCCACTGCTCTCTCCCTCATTTGTTCCTCAAAAAGAATTTGTATATGCTTGAATATGGGGCAATAAGAAATGCAAACTGTTATGCAGATTTTGGAAAAGAAGAAAAGCACAAGCGGTCTCTAGGGGCATAAACATGCTTCCATTTTCTTCAATAATATTGCTGAAGAATAATTCAGATCTCAGTAAAATTTTGCTCTAAAAGTGGATGTTTTTAATCTCACCTCTACTCACAAGTGAGCTTTCAGGTTTGGTTTCCATCAGGAGAGATGAGAGCCTCCCTACCTGGCCAAGCAGTTCTATAGACAGAACATAAATCACACAACTATTTCCAGCTTTATCCCGACAGCCAAACACAATCTAATGTTGCAGGGTAACAGGAAAGCAAGAGCACAAAATATTAAGAATCAGAATGATCCTACAGGTAAGACAAGAGGGAAGAAGTGACTTGAAGGATGATGTTTTCTGAAGTCACAACTCAGATTTATTGTACAAACAAAAGGTCTATGTTCTTCAAACTTGTGACTTCCTCTCAGCTTTCAAATACTCATCACACACAGGCAATCCTGCTGATCTGCCAGCACAGTGTGTGTGTGGTGTCCCCAAAAAAGAGGCAAAATTCAGACTGTCATGAGAAAGTTGACTTTTCTGGAAGAGGAGGAGTATCAGTGATAGGAGTAGTGGGGGAAAAAAACATGACACATTTAAGTCACATGAGGAAACACAAATTAATCATGCACAACTCAGGCAAAATTGATCCAGAGGGATGGAGGAAGAGGGGAAAAGGACACAAAAATACAGCCATAACAAATGAGAAGCTGCAGCTCTTGGCTTAAAAATCGAACAGGGGATGTTTGGGGATTATTCCTAACCCCTGTAGAAACTCTCTCCAAATGTGTCCAGAGCAGTTTTGTTTTAAGAAATTACAATGGCAGTGACAGTAGAAAAGCTAACTCCAAAATCAGAGTTTACAGACTTTGCACTTTGGCAGCTCAGCATTTTCCCCCCACTTACTCCCCTGTTTGAAGCAGTTTGTATCAGGCTCTGATAGAAGGGAATTCCAAAATTTTTTGTAATTTTCTCAGAAACCTTTGAGGTTTTATGGAGAGGCAAGCAAAATCTCCACCAAGAGATGAGACAGATGAGGGGACAGAGGGAACAAAGACATCTGACAAGGCAGGAAAGATGGATTCATTTAGATGGGGAGCTTAGCAGGAAAGACTGGAAATTACACAGGTTGAACACGCAGAGGTAGGTCAAGGAGCCTAGAAATTACAAGGCTGATTGGAATTCTCTCCACATAAAATTTGAAATTGTCAAATTTATCTCTATGTATTTCTGACAGGAAATTCAGTATGTATTCATCTGAAGCACATAACTCATGTCTGAAGTCCTTAGGCTCGGAAAAAACTTTAAAAATACGTAGCTGCAATAATGTGAAAATACAGAAAATTGAGCAAAATTTGAGATCGCACAGATTTGTTCTGTACCTACACAGATGTTAACAGAACCTGAAGTGATGACGGACGCACCAGGACCAACTCATGTCCAGCTCACCTCATTCAGTCAGGTGTTAGACAGGGGCTCCTTGAAAAATGTTTTCCTTGGCAAAGGGAAAGGGAGTGTTTATCCTCGGAAAAGGCTGGTGTGCAAACCCCACAGGGTGCTGCTCAGGCACCCCTCAGCAGAATCCAGCCAGAGCTGTTTAAACACTGCTTCGAGCAGGCTAGGCCAATACAAATATAATCTGTGATTAGCAACCAAATACCTGCTCTGAGCACAGCAACAGAAAAACTGACCTCAGTATTTCATCATTTGCTTTCAGAACAGCATTTCCTTTAATTCTCACTTCCACTCCTGTTCTCACCTTCATCCAGAAAAGAAGGGGGCAACAGCTTAAAAAAGTTGGAGGAAGAGAATGAAGAGAATTTGAAAAGTGTTTTGTGCTCGGGCTGATTGATAGACCGTTGCTCCATTCAGAACCACCTCCATGATTATTGCCTATGAATGGGATCCATTAAGCAGCTCTCCTTGCCCTATTTGCTTGCTAAGTTGGTTTCATGATTATTCTGAGAGAAGGAAATAGTTCAGAGCAGACATGAACTCATTTGGATTGGTGCCCTCAAGCAAACGCAACTCGAGTGGAAATCTTAGGCATATGAGGTGCAGTAAGCCGGAAGGGAAGGGAGGCCAAATTTCAGGGGGTAAATGCTGACTGTGAGCTAGATGAGAACAGCAGCAGCACCAGATAAGAGCTGGATTGCTCACTGCTGCATCACGAAGCCCAAAATTCAGCATTACCTGCATGAGGATCCTTGCTGACGTGCACACCCAATGCAAACATTTCAGTGAATTCTAATCTGCCTCTTTCTTGTACTTCCCAGCCAAAACCCCTTTTTGAAGTTTGGCTTTCTGTGCTCCCAACACTGAAAAGCAGAAAAGGACTGCCAGGAATTCTCTTATCACCAGCCCTGTCAAGTGCTACATTTCAGTCAAGCCTACATAACAAAATAGAACTGGGTAGGGGAGGAAGGGATCCAAGCGTAAATGCAGTCAGCCCGAGGAACCAACTGCCAGAAAACAGGGACTCCATCCCCTAGAAGATAAACATTATAATTTGTGCATTAATTATAGCTCATTTACCTTCCTTATCCTGTATTTCCTCCTCCCAACTGGATTTTGAAGCAAAGGCCTGAGCCTTTACACAAACAAGTTAATGGATTCTAATGGCTCACACCCTGATGCAGTGTTATTTAATCACAGCAGCACTTCATTTTCCCTGCTGTATTCAGGGAAGGAACAAAAACAAAGACTGCATCCACATTCAGCTCTCTCATCCAAACACATCTTATTTCAGTTTTCAAATCCCATTATTTCCACTGTAGTCAAATTTTCTTGTGCCTTCATCATAGTAGACTCTTTCCTTTTAAGAAAAAACACAGCAGGTATTTAAATATTTAACAGCATTTAGGAAAGATACAGTGGAACACAACAGATACATGTTGTTGCACATGCTTTTTAAAGACTTTTCATCTTCAGTTTCCCCACTGTCCCCAAATCCCATCCCCATCACACTTTTGGATGCATTCTGTTCCTTTATCTCTGTTATTTATGCCACTTACTCTTTACTCCACACACTCCCAATAATTTGGCAGGACAATTCTTTCTCCGTGGGAGTGGACCAGGTACAGGCACCAGTGCTCCTCCACACTCGGAGTAAACAAAACCGGTCTGTCCAATTTCTCCCCTGATACCCTTTCCCTATTTGGCCCCCCAGCACCACACACTCAGCCTTGTCTCCTGCCCTTTCTCCTGTCACTTCAGAAGGTGGGGAAATGCTTTCTCGCAGCATTTTCTCCTTCCCAAGTGCCACTCAGCCTGTTTTTCCTTATTATCAGGTGTGTCCCATGCAAGAGGCCTGGTTTTGATCTCACGGTTACTGGGAAGGGTAAAAATTAAATAATTAATGCTGGCACTCCACCAATGCCACCCATTTCACTTAACATCACATGTGCACTCCACCCTATCTTACTCACACGATTTAATTCTTGGGCTCTTTTCCTGTTCCTCTTTTTGCTGCAACCCTTTTGTCTGTCTTTGATCCTTCCTTGGACCTCAGGAGTTTGTTTAGTGCTCACTCGGCCCTGTCCCTTTTTCCCCTCTCTGTCTCCACTTACCCCCAGTACCCTCCTTTCCATCTCTCCCTCACCTTTTCTCTTTCCCCTCCTCCAAGACTCTTAACACTACATCTCTCCTTGCATCTCTCACCATCAGCATAATTTATTTTCTTTCACTTGGCCCAAACTCTCGACAAAAATGCCATGAATATTTAAAGAAGCAGGGTGCTTAGCATGGCTAGGAAGAACAGAGTAGGAATTAAATTCAGCTAAAACCTGCAGCTCTTTCAGAAAGGTGTCAGTTCCCATGAGGAATGACAAAGCACAAGGGTCAAACCTCACAGTGTAACACCAGAGCACAGCCTGTCTTTTATCCACGCTGGGGTCAATGTGATCACCTACAGAACAAAAGGGTGAAACACCAGAACACCTCACTTCTCCCTGAACAAATAAAGCACCACATTTGTTCCAGGTAAACGAAGGAAAAAGAAAGCAGGTGAAGAAGCAAAAAAGAGTTGTTGCTGCCAAGTCGTTTCAATCAGAAATTCAAGTGCCAGCCATTCAATCCACTCCTTGACTCCTTCCAATTGCACCAGCAGTGGTATTGTACAGGCAATTATTTCTGTACATATTGTTCGTCCCAAGGCACTTCATGTCCCCCTTGCTTTCACCAGAGTAGTCCATTTATTGCAGCATCTAACAAACACAGGCACAACTGACATTTTCTTGATTTTCTGCTACATAAGCTTAGAGAAATCTGTCAAAAAAACCCTTTTCCTTTTGTTTCTCAACTTCTGAAATGTAGAGTGCAACTGCTCTGCAAATCAACATGAAGCATTACCAGAAATATTTAAATCACATTTTATTTTTCAAATTCAAAAATAACAATTAGCTTTATTTAACATGTTACACATCTCAGATTTAAAATATCATGCTCTATTTAAATATCCGAGTGACAACACTATACAAATAAAATGTTACACAAAATATATTTAAGAAAATGTTTTGGTCTTCAATCTGAAAAATAAATAGACAGGCACTTCTACATATACAAAGAAAGCAACCACTATTTAGAGTAATTCTTATACGCAAGGTGTGGAAATACAGAAGATCTGAGTTTTGGAAAATGTGTAACTCTACATGAGGCTTCATCATGCAAACTTCAAAGTTTGGTTTGAAATTCAAAACTCTTGGGATCTGCATAATTCTAGATTCACTGCCGCTTTACACGAGATTCAAACCGTGCTCTCAGAAGCAATGTGCAATTTCCGTCATTTCCATCAAATCAAGCTACCTGATCACATTTAGTGCCCAAACAGAAAACAAGGATTGACCAGAGTAGCTTTCCACATAAATAACATGAGCAACAAGTCAGCTTCACTACATAGGCTTGAGGCGGGGGCAGCCCTACCTGCCCAGCCCCAAACAAAACCTCTTCTTTTTCCTTATACATTGACCTCTTAGGGGGTACTTCAAGGAGAATTTTGTTCTTTTTTTAGTGAAAAAAAGCTTCATCTAATAAAAGGGTAAATCCTTCAGACACAGATACACTTTGCACAAAGGACCATAAGTAAAGGAAAAAAACCACTGTTCCAGGGTGCAAAAGGACTGAAAACTATAAACTTGAAATTTAAAAAAAAAAAACCACAACAAAATTTAAAGTTCCATAAGTGTATCATATCTAAAAGTAAAACTACTTCCCTCCAATTTGTGTATTTTCAATTTACAGTGGTTTCCACACACAAACACTACTCAAGGGAAAATTATCTTCCACCATCACAATTAATGAAAGATGCATTATGGTAGGCAATCCCTGTTTCCAGCACAGCTAACCAGTCACTGACAGCTAGTTATATCCTTACAGTCGTTTTCAAAATTAAGACTGATATTGAAACATAATGACCACCAGGACAGTGGAAAAGTCAGGACGAAGTCTTCAAGCCATCCCTTCAAATTTTAGTATTACTCTCATTTTCAGATGTACAGGAAAAAGTTTGCAGAGAAAATTCAGCTATTAAACAGAGCTTCAGTGATCCAAACTTGGAAAGTGTTTTCGACTTAAGACACTTATGCACATTACTTTAACAATTTAAGTGTGGATCTTGTAAGCGTGTCCAAATCTTAATCATTTCTTGAGGTTTTCTACTATGCACTAACATCAAGTTTGTGTAGGAACAGATGTTATTTCTGTATTTCTCTTCAATATCAAATGTTTTGAAGCCTTTGTGTTTTTCTGGAGCAAGCCCAAGCTTCTGAAGGCACATTCCAGTATAAACATCATCGATGGGGTAGAGGAGTACCTGGTCAGATGCATTATTCAGTCTCAGTGCCAGATCACCAGAGTACAGGAACCCGCCGCCTCCTGCGTACGGGGGATACGAACCTTCATAAACACTTTCTGGGATGTAGTACTTCAATTTTTTCTCTCTGTGAGGTCCAGCATCTTTGATCACATCACCTATAAACAAGTCTTTGGCTTTTTCCTTTGATAAGCTCTTCAAGTAATCCAGGATCTGATTGGTATTCACAAAAACATCATCATCACCCTTAAAAATAAACTGGACATTTGCGCAGCTGCTGCTGACCCACTTCAGAAACAGCACCTCTTTCAGAGTCAGATTGAAGAAAGTGTCTCTGTAGTTCCAGAGGAGAATGTCTCGGTGGGTGTCACTCTCAAACTTAATCATGTGTGAAAGATCAGGAAAATTATCCTCTGGTGGGGTCTGTCCAAGTAAGAAGACCCTTCTGACTGTCATATCCCCTGACATGATTTCCTTGCCCCAGGATTCCCTAATTGCTTGTCTTCTATCAAAATGGGGTATAAGTGACTTAATAGCCAGCAGCAGGAAAGGTTTCTGTTCGCACTTGTTTGGCTGATCCATTAGCAATGAGTAATTTCTACACCTCAAATAGAGGAGGAAGTCTTTGAATCTGTCTGGCAAATTTGCAAAGTCACTAACCTCTGAATGCACCAACGGGTCAGGGTCACAGGAGCTGAGAGCACTCAGGTTAGAAACCAAGTTCTCTTCCACAGTCATATTGGAAAGCAAGGACAGGATAGGGTTGTACAGCAGCTCAAGCTTCTGTTGCTGTTTGTTCCAGTAAGCTTTGTGAGGAGTGTACTTCCTCCAGAATTTGCTACGTGGTATAACAACACGGCCTTTTGCATTCTTGTCTTGGCTGCCACTCTTCGAGACTTCCACGATCACATAAATAAAAATGTTCACCATCATCAGAATTCCCAGCAGCTTTAATCTTCTGCGTCCAACACTCATTTCTCATATCTAGAAATACATAAAAAGAGATTTTTAGCTTTCTTCACAGCAAGTTCTTGACCTCATAAAAAATGCAAACTACTTCCAAATGAAGACTATGCAAGTTAGTAGCCTAAAAACCAGGGTTACCTACACCCCCAAAGAAAAAAAAGCCAATCTGTCTCTAATACACACACATACGGTTTGGGGTTTCATCAGCAAGCTGGTACAAATGTGAAGTTTCCATCTGCAGCTTAGGAAAGTTACACAGCTTTTCATGGTGAGTCTAAATCAGCCAGCAGTTTTTGCTTCTCATTTAGATCCCCTTTAAACACTTGACTGTATAATAATTAGAATCTGAGCCCTCAGCTTGGCAAAGGCAAGCTGAGAAACCTTTTTTTTTTCTGTTAGTAAGGTGAGCTGAAGGGTATAGAATAAATTGGTATATGATAAGGTCAGTTATTTTTAAATTAAGTTTCAAGCTTTTATACTTTCACTCTCACACCTTCCAACTATATAACAGGCAGGACCAAATTTTAAAGCACTCAATCAGTTTCTGACAATTTCACTTGGCTGCTCCTTGGAAGAAAGGCTGACAAAACTCTCCAGCTGCATTGCTAGTATTCAGATCTCAGCAGACAGAAGAGAATATGAAGTTGGGTTGGTTTTTTTTTCCTCCAAATGCAAAAAATGAAATGAATGATAATGAAAGTAGAAGTGCAGCTATTACTAGGAAGGAAAAAAAAACCCCTGAAATGAAAAAAAGGAGAGGTCTCCCATATACACAAGACTTGGAACAGTAAGTGTGCATTTTTGTTGTATCAAAAGTTCTGTGACCTATCCTCAGTTTTTACTGAGGGAGAAAATGGACCAAGCCCTCTTTCTTGCACAGCTGTCAGAACGCAGGGTGCACAGCACAAGGAGCAACATGAACACAGTGTGTTCCTCTAGAGCAGTGCTGATCAAACTGTTCCCTGGCCCAGAGGCACAACAGTGTACAAGCTCCACAAATAATTCACAATGAGCAAGAAGCTTACACAGACGACGTTGAAGTCACATACGGAATTCACTGTCGAAGACACTTTCACGTGCCAGGAGTGTAAATGCTTATTGGAAGATCACAAAAACCAAACGAAATGCAGACATTTGTAGTGACTGTCGAAAGGCCAGCTGTAAGCTTGGCCTCAGTGTACCGTGCTGCTCTTATTTTTACAGCCATCACCAGACACCTGAGCTAGACTGAACCTTCGTCTCCTATGGTTTGATGGGTCTTACTTTTACTCCTCAACAAGTTAAACACTAAACTACTAAGAATTTAGCAAGAAAGCAGCAGGTAAATAATCAGTAATCTTTTTTTTCTTATTTGACCCATAATCTTCACTAAATCCAAAAGGGTGTGTATGTGGGGGAAAGGGGGGCATGTATTTCTGAGCTGAAAGCCACTCATAGGAAAAACGGCCTCTCAGAAAAGTCTCTGTTCTTCCTCATGCACCATCTGCATATTTGTCTTTGTACATGCTCAGGCCAGATCCACTTTATTTAATATTCTATTCTCAGTCAGCTATGAAGTTTCTGTTGTAATTTTAAAGTAGATTTTTTCTATACCTCAAGCACAAAAACACACTTGTGGTCAGTACCATCATCTAAGCTAAACAGCTGAACTGTTAAGAAAGCACTAGTTTGTCACACAGACTTCAAAGAAACTTTACCTTCCTCTTTCAACTGCCACTAAAACCAGATAAATATACTGGTTTTCCACATTTCCCTTTCAATAGGCACAAAAGCACTGGAGAAGGAGCTGTCCCCTGGTTTTTGCTGTTCCGTGGAGCTCAGCAGGCACATCAGGGTTTATCTCTGCTCTGTTCTCCACAGCACTTCTCACTAAACAACAAATGATGTGGCATCTGACCTATGGTCCTGGGACTCCAGAGACCACAGGGTGACTGCTCCCTCTCCTAGGAACAGCCAGCAAACCTGGATTACCCAAAGCTCAGCCCAAGCTTGATTTTTCAGGATGTGCAGCACCACAGAGCTCATCTGTCACAGCCCCCAGCTGACTAAGCTGTGAGCATTCAACACCTCTAAGGCATCCCAATACTTGACCTGAGACTCTTCCGAACATGATGAGACACCATTTGCAAAGACTTTATTTCAAACACTTAACAAAATCCTCCCAATAAACTATGACTGCAATCCTCCGCAGCAAATGAGACAGGGATCCTGAGCAGAAAAATCCCCATTTAGTATTAGTCTCGGTGGAACTTTTCATCAGAAGAGGTACAAGTCTGGCAAGATGACAGGGGTTCCATCACACAAAGCACAGCAAAATGATATCACCACCACAGCAAACACTCTCAGCCTCAGCCCTGTCCCAGACTGTAGAACCACAAGCAGCTGAACCAATCTAATCATTTGTGCAGGCCCAAGGTAAAACACCCAACTCCTCCACCTTCTTCAAGTCTGACAGAAGCCATGGCCTTTCCCTGCAAATACTTCACTGAGGACAGGAGTTAGGCTGTATTTTCTAAGTGGGCTGAGTACCACATCTGCATTATCTGACTGCCAAACCCAAGCACTGCAAGTCCATTTACTTACTGGGGCTGACAAAAGATAAGATAATCCCTATCACCTGCAGGTATCACACCTACTGCTCCAGAACTAAACTATCAGGAATCTAGCAAAGCCAAGCTGAAGTTCAGGTATCGAACAGACACAACCACCTTTCTCCCTTTGCAGACTGTAACTGGTGCTAGGGCAGACTTGGATCTTCCCATATAACTTCAATTTAGGGCCTGATATCCCTTACAGCAGCGGCACCACTTCTGACAGTGCCAGCAACAGCACGTGCAGTAGTGACACTCCTGCTTCTGAAAATAACTGTTTTAGCTACGTAACACATCACAAACCATATGGAGTCCTTCTAACCTCCTGTGAGATGCATCAATTGTCTTAATAGCTCAGCTCTGTTCAGTGAGTCAAGAGATTTCTCGATTGAGCAACAGCACAGCTTTGGAACGAGATGATGTTGAGAGCCCCAGGCTGTTATAACAAGTCTGCGCTATTTCCAGCTTTAAAGAACTTGAACACTGTTTATTTTCTAACTATGCACAGCCAAATCTCTTTAGCCCCCTCAGAATTCTGCACAAATCCACTTTTATAGATCAGTAATTAAGAAAACCTTAAGAACAGGAAAATATTGAACAGTGTTGTCCTTCGGCAGGTTCGTGTCACACCCAGTGGTTACCACTGGAAACAGTCAATGTTTTTTGTGTTCTTCAACCAGCACAGACAGCCTGAAACAACGTTCTAGTTGCAGGAAAGTAAGCAGGATACTCAAAGTATTTGGTACTCAAAGTATTTGGTACTCAAAGCACCAAAAAGCACACTGAAATTCAGAGCAGCTGATGTTTATTTTAACGTGAGTTTTAATTACTTGCATATACCTGCTTTGCGACATCTTTCAGCATATTACTTAGCTCTGGGAGAAATTCTAATCTTCCAGTATTTTAATACCAAAGGACACCAGTGAAACTCAGACACGGAATTTCAAGACCCAAGTAAATATAGCAAGACTAGGGAAGGATGTGCATATATTTTCCTAAAACACAGCCCAAGGCATAAAGAACTATAAAGAGTTTGAACAAATGCCAAAGTAACTTTACATTCTATCTCCCACTAGTTCTCTTCAGCACATTTTCACTTTAAAAAAACCCCAAAAGCAACACCAAAAACCTCACCAACCCCACAGAAAAAAAGTAAACCCCCATTGAACAGAATGAATGGTAGAGTGAGGCATTTTTCTAGTATTGCTCCCCTGTAATAAGGTTTCAGAGGGCCAGACTCATATTTGAGCAATGCTTACTTACGTAATTGAACCTAATCTCACTTTGTCCAATCCCTTTTTTAATCTCTTTATATTTTCAACTTCTGCGAATTATCCTGGTTCCTCAGTTTTTCCACACATCAAGAACTTGTAATGACTTGCTATTCTACTACCACACAGGAGAGGAACCCTCAGAAAATACGAATTTCTAATTTTAAAAAATTGACATTATTTCCTCTATATACATTTGCCAGACAATTGAACTTTGCCAGATAATGAACTTTCATCTATCATCCCTTCCCCTTCCATGTGGTCATTCATGATATGACAGTAACAACAACAAAAAGAAATAATTTAGTACTTCAAGCTCACAAATGAGAGTTTGTGGAGACTTCTATTAGAGCTTGGTATGAGGTGCAAGCCTCACAGCGCACTCAGCTCTGCACAAAGACCATGAAGTCACACCGGGGATGGCTGTGGAGTGAAAGCAGAGCAAGACTCCACTTGCAGTCCCTGACCTCATCCAAGGCACAAGCACAACCCAGCAGAGGAAACGTGTTCCAGCAGGGCTCTCCTCCAGCACCAGCCACGAGTGACCACATTCCTGCAGCGGCTCTCACCAAGGTGAGTCAGCCCTCATTAGGTGAGAACAGCATCCTAAAACCCGCCAGCAGACAGGGAGATCACCACCGCAGCCAGCTCCTGGGGGTGCGATGCCCATGCAGACAGCCCCTGCAGCTATCTGAGGGATCTAGGAGCACTACATGTAGATTCCCCAGACTGCTACCACCTGCACCGCGACTTTATTATGCAGTCTTGCTTCTGAAGCCATCAGATAACTCCCAGCGTTTAGAGGCATTGCTCAGCGCAGTCACATCCCCGTGATACTCCAGAAGATAATTGTCAAAAGCTGCTACCAAACGGTGGGGAAATCCCTATTGCATTCAAGTTTGTAAAAGCTCCGTAAGAACTCAAAACTCCCTCTCTCTAATAGCCTACTTGATTGCTGTCCCGCAATACTGATGTCAGCTTTCAACTGTGTGATTTAAGACTAAAGAGATCTTTCGTTTACTGCTGAATGCTAAGTTCTGAGGCACAGAATTCCATAATCTTCAAAGTTGTAGTAGGTTTCCCACCACCATTTGGACTAATTTCAGGTGTTCCCCTCCCTCTAGCTCTTCCAGCAGAAATGCTACCAGAACGTCACCTTTTAAGGTGCGCTATTTAAAATAACATCTGTGAAATGAAAGTTTTGTTGATTTTATATTGGTGCTTAGAAATGCTGCAGCAACACTCACAAAGTCTGCATCAAGTTATCTTACAAAGCCATTCAACGGTGAAAACTTACTTTAAACTTCATTAAAATCACCTTCTGTGAAATTCCTGCTTGACAGAATACTTAGAAATGTAAGAGATACCATCAGCTCACCACTGTCTCAAACTGAATGCTTCTGACCCCAACCCAAACTGCTGAAGTCCCCAAACCTTCAACAAAAAAGTAATCTATTTTTTCAGCCATTTTAAAATAAATCAACTACCAGTAAATTATCAGATCATGCCAACCCTGTCTGTATTTTAAGTTATTTGCAGGTGTCTCTCACAAAAGCTCTGGGTTTGATTGAGGAAATATTTAAATACTGTGCACCTACTGAATTCACTGCAAGTTAGACCTACGTATTTTCATTTTACCTGTTAAAATTAAATCCCTGGACTGGCTGAAAGAATGTTCAGTTTCATATTTGAATCCTTTCAAGTGTTTCTATAGAAGATGCAGGCATATGCAAGAAAAGCCTTATGGTCATTGAGAAAAATATTCTATAAACTCAACCCCAGGTTTAATGGATATTCCCATTTTTCTACTGGTATGGACTACTTGAGTTTGGTCATGGTTTTCCACAGCAATGAGCAAGCAATGCAGCTCCACATGTACACCACGCCTACATAAGGCAATTTAAATGATGGCAGTGTCTCCATAAATTAGTACATCATGCTTATATTACCATTCTATACTGGCATACCTGCAGCCACACTAAGACATCTGTGAAAGTTATGCCTTCTGCTCATGAAGAGAAAAGAAACCCAAAACAAACAAAAAAACTTGTGATGAAAAGAGTTTCATTTCTTAGTTTAACAGTAAGAATGATTTGGGTTGTTGGTTTTGCTTTTTTTTTTTTGTAATTGAGATTTCACACTGACAACCAAGGGTAAGATCTCAACTTGCTATAAAAATGAATATTAAAAGTTTAATATGCCAGTATTTGAGGGCCTGTGGTAGCAGATGTGACCCAATTTGTTAATACAAAAAATTCATGTGTCGTTCTAAGGTCAGTTCAAGCTTTAGAGTGATGACATTGTAAATTTGTTAGGAATAATCCTGAGATGCCAGCTTCTGATTTAAGAACTTCAGTTTTCACTTGACAGGCTTCAGCTTGAATGAACAGTAAATTATAAAGAATCAGGAGAAGGGGGTTTAACCGAGTGTCAGCAGAGAAATATTTCTTGGAACAAAATTAATTGTCATTCATCACATCAATTAGAAGTTGGGGAGCACAATTCCATAGCAGTTTAAAACAGTTTCAGTCATAGCTGACTCATTCCTGTAATTTATTCCTTCCCCTGCACAAACTGCACGGTCCCATCTACCTTTGCATTGATTTGATTGTGGTGAATCAGTTCAGGGAGCTGGAGGACGATAAAGAGCCTACAATAAAGCAGCAATTAGCTTTCAGCCAGCTCCCATCACTTGATGATGTGCTGCACAAACACCGGGAATGGTGCAGGAGAAGAGGGAAGGCTCCCACAGCCCAGGCCACAGCAGAGCTCATCTGTCACCCAGCTTCACCTTTCATGTCCCAGCACACTGCTGCAGCCCAGCACTGCTCCCACCTTCATCCGCAGGGGTCCCACAGGCAGGGCCAGGCAGAACCAGCACTGCTCCACCAGAAGCAGAAAGAGCCTGGGCAACCTCACCCACTACAGGTACACCCCGGGGCCTGAATTTCTGAGACACTTTCTGTAACCAAGTCAGCAGGGCAGCTATGACCCTGCATGACCCACCCGTGTCTGTGTTTGTTACGGGGTTCTTTCAGCTGCACTGTTATCTGCCCGGAATGGCTCGAAAGCCAAGGAAGTAGATAAGGAACCACCTTCCTCGCAGATACCCAACACTTTGATCAGTGCTAGTTCCGGGAATAAAGAATGAAGAATGGATATAATAAATTGCAAACCTGACCGACGCTTTCCAAGGGCATTTAAAAGAGAGAAAGCCTGCAGGACAGACACTCTTCCTTCTTGCTTTTGTGCTGTATTTGAAATAAAACTCATGATTTAGTAAACCTATTCAAAATGCAGATAACTGTAATTTCCACAAACAAGACAACTCATCTGCTCCTGGTATCTCTTCCAGTTTTATCTTAAAACCAGTAATTAATCCTGCCTTAACCATATTCCAACCACCTTTATGTCTGCACAGAGAGCACTCATTATTTAGTCAACTAACAAAACCATCCTTTAAGCACCTGATACCTCAGGTCATCAAAATTCTACCTCTGCTTTGTCTTCTGACACAAAGCACACTACTAAAAACAATGTTTCAAAAGCAAGAACAATGTATGTAACCTGGTGTAGCTGATGAAGATACAACCTACCCCGATCACCACTGTACTCTTGCGTTAAAAATAAACTGGTTTTCAATTTGGCTTCCCCAAGCTGCTGCCTTTGTATGATGGGACACACAACTGGGATGGTAAACTTCCCAGCCATCTCAAGCCATATTTTCCTGCAAGTGCTGCGTGGTTACTCAGAAGTCAATTCAAACCAAATTCATACTGTGAATATTCATGTCAGGATTCTGGGATCTGCCTCTGAACCGACAGTACTGAGCTAAACACGTGTTGAAGAATGCAAAACCTACATTTTAAAATGCAAATCCATGAAAAATACTTTTCCCTTTAACTGGTTTTGGTTCCGGGTGTAATTCACAATTATAGGAAAAGTTCATCTTTCTGAGTAATTCATTTGAAGTTCAGAAAAATCAGGGGAGTTGTAAGGAGAGAAGTTCATTGTCCTTCAAAGCCATAAAACCTAAGATACAGATCTCGTTCTAGCCTATCAAGTTTATGGAAAAGGGAACAATTTCTCCAGCAGCTTTAGGCAGCTAAAGATGCATATAAGTACCAGGAGGATTTTGTAAAGGATCTTTAAGCCGGTTAGGCAGCTAACTCCCATTTTTGTTAGCAGCAGATAAGCATCTAACCCGATTACAGACTTCTAAATCCGAGTAGCACCTTCTGTACCTGCTACCTGCACACCAAAGTGAGTATCCACAAAGCTTGAAAGTGGTTTGAGCAATCAACTTAAGGCTGTTTTGCATGGTTTTAAATTCTTTTTATTCGAAAGCAAATCAAAAATAAGCGTGCAACAAGGTTTTCCATCCCCAAGACAGCTTTCCATTAGCAGTTTCTAACATTCAAATACCAGATTAAAAAACGTAATTGCTCAAATAAGATAAACCAGCACTAAATTCAGGGGGTACAGTTCGACATTCAGCAGCAGGTCTCCTTAGACTCAGTTAAAAGGATTCCACCCTCTCCCAGGCCATCAATTCCCACATTTGCAGGGCTCACTGCGTTACACTGGGCATAACCCCGAAGACAAGCAAACAGGAATAGTTATTTCTCAACCCACTCAGTTCCTCATTTCACTTCCCGACCCAGCTGCACAAAGAGCTGTACCAGCACAAGGCTGGGGGCACAGACCTCGCTTCCTTCAGCCGCCCTGCCTCCGAAGTGCCCCGGGACACAGCAGGATGCTCCCGGCAGGAATCTCGGGCAGGAGCTGCGCATCCCACAGCACACACACCTGCAACGCCACCGCGCCTCTCCTGCTAAGCCCGCACAAATGAGCAGGTGGTCTGCTGGTTCACGAACCACTAAGCCTCTGAGAATTACCCTTGTACAGGAAAATTAGTCATTCCCACCCACAAGTCGAGATTTCTTGCTCATCTGAGCTAGATAGCTGACTTACAATTGAAGTGGTTTGGTCAATTCACTCTCAGACTAACTCCTCTGAGTGTGCTTAAGATGAAGCAGCTGCTAAATTTCAGAAGTTATTTACAAAGACGAACAGAACTAGTTCCAAATTAAATGCTTTTCAACCCTTGCTGTTGTATTTCTCCCAAACAGCAAAGCTTTCTTAACCAACTGCTGATGGAAACCGTTTCATCAATTCTCCCTTTAAAAATCTCAGCACCACACCCATCACACACTGGGATTCTTTTCCTTACTTAAATGCTAATTGCCTCTCATGAGAGGCGAATTCAATCATTCTTCTGCACAGTTCATCACAAGACAGTTTAACGATTCAGTCTTTTCTCTGGGTTTTTTACACGATCGGGAGACTCGGGGAGGTTTATACTTAAGTCACCTTTTAAATCCTAAAAGGCCCAAGGAAATCAGCGAGAAAGATACAGGCAGAGTGCAGGATCGAGTCCAGAATGCCTGTCAGTGCTTCCTATGCAAAAGCAAAATGTGACTGGACAGGTCTGACATTTATTCCCCAACTTTTGGTTAGTGGCTTCTCCAGTCTGTACTAAAACCATAGAAGAGCCTGTATTTCAGTCTATTTTTTGTTTGTTTTTTCAGCACAGAAAGGGTGCTTACTTACATAAAGGGATGCAACTGTGAACCGATAAAACCATCTAAATATATCTCTGTGAGGTCAGAACATGGCATAACAGGGATAACACATTAGGAATTTTTGTGAACTGCACTCACAGGCACAAATTCTTCTCTAAACCACATGAAGCACTGTCCCGTGCAGGGCCAGGAGTTGGACTCCAATGATCCCTGTGCGGATCCCTGTTCCAGCCATGATTCCATAAGCACTCATACAAACACAGCCTATGACACACCAGAAACATCAGATACTAATCCCGTGATTGCTCATGCACATAACCAGCAAACCTTCCTAAATTAACTGTTAACATTTTGGTTAAAAATGTAATAGTGACTTAAATTGCACATACCCAAAAAAAAAAAATTTAAATGTTTAAATTTAAAAAGTAAATGGATGCCTACTTGCTTCAAAATTACTTATATATTTCTACTGTAGAGTAATAAAAAATGTAATAAAGAGACATACTAGGGGAAAAATGCCAAACCAACGACCTGTGAGAGGGACAAAGACAGTTTCAAGCTTTTGGAAGGCAATCAATCCTAATGGCCCTCAAGAAACATTAACATGAAAGCCAGACAATTTGAAATGCATGTTATTTTGATGAAATACATACTTTTTCTATATTCTGTGCTTTTTACAGAAAACTTGTTGCCATAATAAGTTCACACTTCCCAGTATCTTCCGCCCATCCCACCTTTGGCCTATTCTTGGCAAGTCTGAGAATTTTACACTTTAAGCCTTATCTACAGGAAACCTACCAGCCTCTACTATGCAGACCGCAAACTCTTCAAAAAGAAGCAACTAATGGGGTTTTTACAGCAGGAGACATAAGCAAATCCAGTAAAAGACCTGGAACGTCAGACCTCAATGTGTTTTTGACAGAGCTGCTTTAATCACTTGGCACCAAAAGGCACATGTCTGACAGCACACGGAAGAGTCCATCAAGTAACCAACTCCAAGAAGTTTCACAACCCGCCTGAAGTAAAGATTTTGCAAGATCATCTGACACATTTGTCAAAAATGCAGTGATCTGTCGAGAAAGAACAAGTTACCAAAGAGGTTGGCTGAGGATTTTAATTGATACTGTTCAATCTTTCTCCTATCCTCTGGGTAATTTGGAGCAATATGACCATACAGGTTTTGGTCAAGTACACAGACCAATGAGAAGCCACCTTCTGACTGCTGTGATAATGACAATATTGGCTGTGGCAGGAGACACACAATCACATCCTAAGTTTCAACATGATCAGCACTGACACAGACTTTTGTCACTATCATTTTTTCCTCCTCCAAGTGGACTTACACAGCCAACAGGAAAAATCATTGTCAGAGCTGGTTCCACTGCAAAAATAGCTGCACCAGGTGGCAGTAAAATGACAATTCCTCAGGGTCTCAGCACTGACAAGTCACCATGGAGCAGCACTTCTCCAACAGACTTGGTTCTCCAAGGAGCCTGATGGGTAGGCAAGATGAAGACTCAAATCCTGCTTTTCTTTCCCCTCTGTATTCACTGTGACTTATTCATACAGACATTTGCCCAGATCTGCCAGCACAGAACACGACACCACTTTATCCACTTCCCATTTCTCATCAAACACTGCTTTTTCTCTAAGCAAACACCACTCCTCCACTGATCTCGGCAGCATCTCCATTACCCAGAAGTATTTAAAAATTTCAGGAGCAGCTTCCAGGCAATAATAATAAATTTTTTGACTACCAGTGACACTGTGTTCATTAGGAACAACCTCTGGGGAGATTAGTGAGTTTTACCTATTATGAAACAGGGCATCAGACAGCCAGCTAGCACTCTCAGTCATCTAAAGCATGACCTTCAAAACAAGTCCCTTCAGCAGTGCTACCTTGCTGCATTTTCCTCCTCTTTTTATAGTACATGGGGAAAAGACACGAGCACAAATCCAAGCAAAACCATTCCAAAGGTGACAGAATTACCTTAAGTAAATTCTATTTTTTGATCACTTTATGCTCTATCCGTAGCTTCCTTACAGCCATATATTTCAGTACTGCACATTCCTGTAGAAAGTCACACATTCAAAGCAAGCAGCAAAACCAGGGTTTCCTTAAGCCAAAATACTTTGATTCTAACCAACAGTATTATATTTTTAGGTATACGACAAATATTCTGCATTGCAATTCATCTCCATGGCAGTATTGTTTTTTTAAAGACATATATCTTCTCGGGTTGTTTACAGCCCCAGGAAGGAAAAAAAAAAAAAAGACCAAACCAACAAGAAAACCAAACCATTACAAATTACATCTGCCGAATGAGAAAAGCTGATTCTCCGTTTCGTTTCCTCCACGCATTTTTAACAATTCAGCGCTAATTCAACTCGTCCAGTGGTTCATCAGGCATTAGGCTGGGTCACCGAACGGCAAGGCAGCCTCTGGCAGCAGCCTGGGCTCTCCGAGCGAACCCAATCCCGAGTGTGCCACTCACCGGAGTGTCATCTGCCGCCCCCGCCCCACCCTCCGCACACGCCCTCGGTGACAGCACCGGAGCCTGACGCCAAAGCGGAACTGCAAGAAGAATACGAAACCGCTTTAAGCAGCTTTGGAGAGAGAGCTGGACTCCGGGCTGTCTCTCTTTAAGATGGTGAGCAATAATTTACCAGAAATTTCCTCAAAGGACAACGCTATAATCATGTTTACTCAATAACTTTCGGATGACATGTCTAGCATGTAATTTTATGCACGCATCTTTCCACAGCCAGACTAAACTCTTCTGTGCCCAAAGCAAGTTTTTCTGTCCAAAATATAAAATAAAGGGGGGGGGGGGGGGAAAAAAACCCCACAGGAAAAAAAACCCCCAACAGCCGAACCACGCAAGCTCTTCATTTGCATAGTTAAAACTAAACATGAGTGTTTAATAATCAACCCCAACAGCACTGAGCATTTTGGGAAGTCGGACTAAAGGGTTACTCAAGTAACTTTCACCACAAATTTTTGCAGGATGACTAATGAGTCGCGAGCTGCAGTTTAGCAAAAATCCCTGCGAGTAACCTGGAGTCCCCTCCTGACGGGGCATCAGGATGTGTTAGGAAGTTCCAAGGGCTAAAAAGCATCATCTCGTGAAGGAGCACATGCATCCAAGCAAACTCCACCAAAAATACCATTTCCCCCCCTTTCAGGTCCACAGAAGTCCACACTTCAGAGCCGCTACCTCAGAACTACACCGTCGAGAATCCCGACGCGGATGTTAATAATTAACCCGCTGGGTAGCAGTCCGCTAATGAGGTGACCCCAGGAGCGGTGCGAGTGTCCCCGCTCCGCCGCCGCCCTCTGTCCTTCCCCTCCAGCCAAGGAGCGGATTGCAGCAGCTGCCGGCATTGCAGCAGCCCCACGGCTCGGGCTTTCTCGGGGAAAACCTCACGGCTCCGGCAACAACGCCGCCTCGCCACGGTAAAATAAATACGTAAATTTTTTTTTTTTTTTAAGCGGGGAGAAACATACGGTAGGGCTGAGCTGGCCTAAGTTTCATCCATGCCAACAGACCGTGCGTCTCCTCTGCTCGCCTCGCTCCCGCCGCTCTGGCTGCAACATGTGCCGGCTGCCGGTGCTGCCGAGCGCCGGGGCAGGGACTCCGCGTGGTTTAACCCCACCCTGCCGCCGCCTGTCACCTCCCAGTCGGGGAAGAGGAAAAAACCCGGCCCTAAAAAAAACCCCCTAGATTTATGTCTTCGGCCGTTCGTCCCCCGCCGCCAGCTCACAGCGGTCACAATGCAAATAAGCGAGAGGCGACGGGGAAGGAAAAAACCTCACGACCTGGAAAGCCAGCGGAGGTAAAAATTAAGTTAAAAAAACAGGGCTTTCTTCCTCCCCGTCCCTCCTCAGCCCCTCCGGCAGCGCCAGTCTCCGCCGCCCCGCGGAGGCAGCGCTGGCGGGGGCGGCGGCCGAGCACCCCCGCACGTACCTTGCCAGGCTGCCGCGGGTCTCCGCCGGGGTTCTTCCTGCCGCCGCCTCCGCATCCACCATGCTTTGTCCGGCCG